>CAJNIZ010005863.1:0-10288 GCA_905231905.1 Symbiodinium pilosum | reverse complement strand
GGGTTTAGGGTCTAGGGTCCAGGGGATGGATGGATGCATGGATGTGATGGGGGGGATACTAAGGGCCCGTGGTTTAGGATCTCAAGGGCCTTCCTTGCTTGGGACAAATAAGACCTACGTTGGCCCCTAGAGCTCTCCAAACATTAAATACATTGGGCTATTTGGATCCCTGGGGTATAAGCAACCCGAAACCCTCAATCCAACCCCCTAAACCCTAATGCTTTGGGTTTGGGTGCGGAATTATTTGGAGACTGCAGCTGCAAGCATGGTCTTTCTTGATCATGGAAGGCCCAGCAGGACAACGACAGCGGCTGGTATGCGGGTGTTGCTCACCTTCCACAGCCAAACCCACTTGTATTCCTTCAGACTTCTGGAATAGCAAGAACAGTATGCAATAGGCTAACAGTAGTAATACGGGCAAGTTAGTTGTTATAATAGTAGTTGTAGTTATGGACCCCATGTATTGATGACTGCTTCTTAAGAAGGTTTTGAACAGGAAAGACTTATCTAACAGATCATGAGGGTCATGCGAGTCATACCTGGCCCTTTCTTAGACCCTACAACAGGGCAGCGCAGTACAGTGATTCTGAGCTGCGCAAGAAGTCAAAGCTGCGTCACGTTTCTTAGGCTGCTGGGGATTTCATCTTTGCGAACCGATAGAGCTAAAGTTGAATGTAGAGGGTGCGGCGAGAAGAGCCAGAAATGTCCCTGCGGCCAAAAGGCGCGTAAACCTTAAGCCTCTAAACCCCAAACCCAATCGCCTCCAAGATCCTGAAATGCCCCATGAACCCCTTAAACCCTCAAACACCCTACGCCACTTAACCTAAACCCCCAACCCCAAATCCTAGATCCTAAACCCCTAAACCACAAGCCTATGATCTGCAGGTTTCCTCCCAAAGCCTCGCAGTACAGCTCAAGCCAGCGGAGACAACATGAACCTCGGGGCCCAAAAGGGGTTTAGGGTTCAGGGTTAAGGGTCTAGGCTTAAGGGTTTACGGTTTAGGGGTTACATGAGCTAGGGATGTTGCCCCACTAGTGGAGATTTAGATGGAAAAGAACATGGAAAGTTAAATGGAAACTGCTGTATATAGCGTTATGTAAGGGTTATATGAGCTATGATATAAACTCCAAGGTTAATTATAAAGGGGAGTATTACAGGGGTTACTAGGGGGGATACTCGGAGCTAGACTATAGCTCACATTATGGGATTTAGGGCGTTACAGGGTTTACAGATTGCCTGGGTTCAAGGAGGTTGAAGGTTAGGTCAATCCCCCGTACAGTATCAGCCCCTAATTGTGGAGTTAATAGGTCCTTAATATGCCTACAATAGTCCTCTGCAGTATCCAGTACTGGGTGGGGGATTGACCTTGGGTTCCTAAACCTTAAACCCTGAACCCGAAATAGAGGGTTTAGGGGCTGGGCAGGTTCAGGGATTGGGGATTTAAGGTTCGCTGGCCTGACCTGGACCCAAAAGCATGTGAGCTATAGTCTAAGTTCCTTCAAGAGGGTTATATGAGGGATTATATGGGGGAGCAATATAGGGGTTATTAAGGGGAGACTCGGAGCTTAGACTGTAGCTCACCTGGAACAATGGTCTTGTAGAATCTTTGTGTGTTAGTTGCCCATGTTTTTGCAAATTTTACAGGGCAATGTCAAGCGACCTCACCCCAAATGCTGGTCCAACAGTTTGGCTTGTTCGGCAAATTGGTCAGGATTTAGCCCCTAGGGTTCTTCCGGGCTTGAGGGTTCAGGTTTGTGGGAGTTCATGGTGAAGGGTCTAGAATTCGGAGGTTAAGGGTTTCAGGGCTTCAGGTTTAGAGGTTGAGGGCTGATGATTCCAGGAAGTACACGTAGGGGTCAAAGGTATACGAGTGTGTAGGTTGCGGTGTGGTGGTTTAAGATCTCGGCTTCGATCTTTAGAGCTTAAGAGCTTTGAGGTCAGGGTTTATGCCCAGCTGCAGGGTTTAGTTTTCACGATATTGCATCTGGTTACGCGTTTGGAGCGTCCATATTGTTATTCAGCTTTCCCAACGTAGATAGATGAGACATCTGCAATGAGCCAGAAGGGAATATGCTTGCATTGGGTCCGGCTCCTACATGGCTCGTGATACCGGGAGTCGAGGAAACCCTAAACCCTAAACCTGCAGTCGCAGAGCACTTGGCTGCAATCCCCAAGCCACATGGGGCTTTCCCAAAATTAGGGGTATAGCATTTGCGGGTCTATATTGGATTCCCCCTATTGTTGGAAACTTTCATATATTCTATACCCCAATCCCCTTAACACGCGGGCTCGAGCTTTCGATGTAAAGAGCAGCGAAGAAGCAGGCTGCGTTAAACAGAGTTCAGGGTATAGGACTTTCAGAGCTTGCAAGGACACCGGCAGCTGCCGCAGTGGCCACACGCAATGCTGCCACTTGTTCCTGAGAAGGAGAGAAGGAGGACTGGCGGTCCCCCTTCAGATTGTGTAGGAGTGTTTCAAAAAGCGATTGTGTAGAGGCATAGTGGCTCGGATTCTCATTTCGACGTACGGAGAGAAAGGCACCAAGAAGGAATCCCTTCCAGTTGATAGTGTCCATGTGGGTGGGGCCTGGAGAATTTTGATGACCTTACCAGCTCTTCATCGAATTGGGCGGGTGGGATTGCACTCCCCCAAAACAACATGGCACACGTACAGACCTCTTTGAAAAGGAAAGTAGTGTTTGATTGGTAGTCGAAGGAAGGTACTGGTCCGAACAAGGAGTTATGCAAATGTCTGGGATATTGGTGAAGCGTTGGAGTTTGACATTGGCGCAGAAGAGACGCGGATCAACACCAATCAAATGAAAATCCCCATGCATGCAGGAAAAAGTGAGATAGACATGCACCACACATGCAGGCAGGACCTGCTCAAACTTGCTTGCAGACATGTTCATGCAATGCATGCGCTCTCTAATCTTTCTGGAATATGTCGCGAAATAGTTTTAGAACAGTTTAGGACAGGCTAGAACTGCCTCTCAATTGAGCATATGCACAAACATTTGACTTGTGTTTCTCGACTAAGATGTGTTGGATGCTCTGGGTACTCTCTTCTGTAATTGTCGTAGAAGGTTGTTTTTTGCCATCCGGGGTCAATGATGTGCACTTTGTGTGTTGTCGGCCCTCTATGCAAATCATGAAGGGTTGAAGACCACACTCTGGTGGGCGGCACACAGCATACGAGCATGTTGTGTCGAGGGGTGCACCCTTTGAAGTTGATGAGATCTGCTATAGCTTAGCTCGTATCAGTTGTTGGTAAGCATTACCTTGACTAATAGTCCGCAGCCCATTTGGGGCATATCTTGAGCTATATCAACCCATGAGTAGCACAAAATGTCATTTCTAGGTCGCCCGAAACAGAGCCTCATAAGTTTTGTGGAACCACGGAGCACCGGTACTGTAGTAGAGCACAGCCTAGACTACTGACGGCGAAGTCCTAGAACCTCAAACCCCTGAAGCCATTGCTCTTTGAACCCGTTTCGGGTTTAGGGTTTGGGGCTGAAAAAAACCCTGGGTGAGTGGTTTAGGTTTAGGGTTTAGGGCTGATCTGGTAAAGGCCTACGATATCCTACGATCTTATAACCATCACAGACAACACTAGCATTACGTATGATACTCCTTATCCCTTCTCCATAAACACCCTCCCCCGCAACTCGTTTCAAATTTTCCCCGTAAGAGACTACATATACATATATATATATATATATTAAGTACACTTATGCAGATACAGATTTATTTCTTTAGTTCATATCCATGTATATAGGAGATATGATTCAGGTTAGGGATGCGAGTGAGAATGACTTTCCCCATAGAAGACCACATATTTTGGGCCTATATTCAATACTACGGGCGCGGTGTGTTTTTAACCCTAAACCCTAAGACCCGAACCTTAAACCTGAAACCTGAACTTTAAACCCTGAAACCTAAACCGTAAACCCTGAAATCCTAAAACCTAGACCTAAACCCTATAAACTTGGGTACTGCCCCCCACTCATTGACAGTTGGATTATGTTTATAATATAGTTATACAGAGCCCTTAACATGACCCCTATTATAGACTGTTAATGGGTGGGGGCAGGACCCAACTATAAACCTTAAACCCTAAACCCTGTACCCTATAAACCCTAAACCCTAAACCGCGTATATCAACCCAAGGTGCAGGCACGACTGCAGCGCCGGGAGGATCGTTGTGTCCCAACGCCGCGTGTGGCAGCCAGGGGCTCAGGGTTTAGGGCTTAGGGTTTGGGGTTTGATAGGGTTTATCTGCAGCCCCCAGGACCTACAGCAAAGTAGCAACCAGCCTAATCAGTAGGTATGACAGTAGCGACCTCACTCGACCTCATACCAAGCGCGGCTTCCAAAGAAAATGATTCCACAGTTGCCTTCTGGATTTCAAAGTTCTACAAGTTAACAGGTTTTAAGCAGTTGAGGCTTTGATTTTGTCATTTGCGCCACGTAGAGCCTGAAGAATTGGAAGTGGCTGTCCTAAGTTCTAGGTCTCTCTTTGATCTTTGATAGCGGCTTCTGCAAAGAAATTCAATCACTGGAGTAATGCTTCTAACGAGAGCCTTCTCTCACAGAAACAATAGCAAAACCATTTCAAACCATATCAACCATACTCCGAACCAAGCGCCTAAACGATATAGTAGCCCATACCAAAACCTTCGAGGATACCCCTGTAGTCCCCAGGTGAGTAGTATTTTACTTGGGGATACTATGGTACCCAATATAGAGTGAGATTATATCCTCCTTTCGGGGTATAGTATCTTATATAAGGAATATTAGCTTACTGGGTTTAACCACCAAAAAAACGCTACTCATGTGGAGAAGCTTCCATGTCTCAAAAACACTTGCGTTGTATTGACTCGCCATACTTACTGCTTTTTTGTAGGGAATAAGGGAATATAAGCTCTGTGTGTTCCTATATAATCTACTCCCATATTCCCTGCTAAGCCCCAGTAAGTAGAAGCGCCCCCCCATAAGCCCAACACATGTTTTACGAGTGTTCCACGGCAGATAGACTTAATGAACGATTTCAAGGCCTGGGAGTCTCCTTTGCCGAGATTGCTTGGACATCGCCCAGGCAGTGACAGGCACGCTGCCGGCGTAATAAGGCTTTGGTATAGGTCTGGATTGAGGGGCAGAGGGATGTATAGGGCGAGTGTGTAGCAGTGTGGGGGATCTAGATGAACTGCTACTTATAGTTTTGGGTTTGTTCAAGAATCCTCTGGGGGTCCTGCAATAAAACCATAGCTTCTTGGGGTGTATAACCACGATGCGTGGAAATATTTATACGGTAGCTTCTCCAACTGTTTCTGGGCTGTAGCTTGAAGACCCAGACAGTACATGAGCAACTGAGCTTATAAGGTAAATCCCATAATGTGGCTGCAATTTTGAGGGCTTTCTTTATCGGTTAAGCAAGGAGAAAGTCATGAAATCAGGTATCCCTAGTCAATTTCAAGGGGTGTACCTTGAGGCTTCCGGCTGTATGTGCCCTATGAGAGTTGCTTTGCGTATGGCCTTTTGGGCAGAACTGATGGGTCTTGTTCTCGACCGGAAATTTCAATTTGCTACGGATTGGGAAACCTTATGTTTTGGCCAAAGCTTTACCTTACGTTTTTTCCAGGAGCAAGTTCAGCGTGAGCTTTTGATTTCCATTTTTTGCCACCTCAGTAATTGAATCCATGTCTGTATTAGGGGCCAGGACCGTTTTCTTGTTCATAAACTATAAGTCCTGAACCATGAACTCCACCTAGACCCTGCGCTGAATATGGTTATATTTGATACTCTGCTGTATGGTTGGACTCAAGACCGTTCAATCAGAAAAAACAAACCTACATAACCCTATGCCCTAATTAAACCCTAACCCCTATAAGAAAAAATCCTATGGACCCTAAACGCTAATCCCTATAGACCCTAATCCCTCTACACCCTACTTCCTACAGACCCTAAACCCGACCCCTACAGACCCTAATACCTATGGAGCCTAACCCCTTCATAGACCCTAAACCCTAACGCCTATAGACCACAAAACCCTGGGTATCTCCAAAAAGGTGCAACATTCTAGGGTCGAGCGCTGCAGTGGGTTTGGGGTCCTAAGCAGTATTTAGACTTAGGGTTTAGGGTCATAAGTAACAGACAGGTTTAGGGTTCAGGCATTACAGGGTCCTGAATAGTAGCTAGCTTTAGGGTCTAGGGTCCTAAAGAGTAGGTATAACCCACGAAAGCTGTAGGCAATTGGGGGAGTACAGATAGGGTGTAGGCCGCAGGGTCTTCGAGACCAACATTTATTGGTGACAGACTCCACCCACTAGCAGTCTTTCACCGGTCTGAATATTGACTGTCAAGAGTTGAAAGAAAAGCATTAAATTATCTGACTAGTTCAGAAGAAACCCTAAACCCAAACCCTAACCCCCCCACAAGGGGTGTTCGAGCTGTCACGTGCAGGCCGCAGGTGACAGAATTGGTGAGCGAGGACACGATCTGGACATAACGTGGAGACTGCTTAGAATTCAGGATGTCAAGCCCGGGGCTAAACCCTAAAGACTGAACCCTAGCCGCATAAATAGGAAAAAAGATGAAGCCGCGAGTTGCAAGAGTACTTACAGGATTCAGGTCTTAGGTTGCCAGCAGGTTATCTGGACATGAGGAGCAGGAGCGTACTTCGCAACCCTCCGTTTTCTTTAACCTAGTCCCCAAGGGTCCAAGGACCCAAATAACAGGGCTTTAGGGCCCAAATACAATTTATATTATAGTATTTGGGCCCTAAAACCCTGTTATTTGGGTCCTTGGACCCTTAGGGAGTGTTTAGGGCTTAGGGCTTTTGAAGCGCCAGCATTTGAATGCAAAAAGCGGACTCGGGAAAACGTTCTACAATGGAAGCTTTGGAGGTTAGGGTTTAGGGTTTAGGGTGTTCGGCTTGCCTGAAGCATACTAATGAAACATAGGACAGTGACTATGTGGAGCGAAGGCAACATACCTACGCCTTGAACCCTCAAAGCTTAAATCAGCGTTTCCAGAGATAGAGGAGCCCAACTTGGACCCAATATTGTGTGATCCCTATTGTAGGTACCCACATGAAGGGCCCCCTTATCTGCGGAAACCCCCAAACCTCAAATCCCATGGTTTGGTGCAGGAGTCGTGCGCCCAAGCAGCTCGCAATGCTTTCCTGGAGCAGCAGGACATGGGGTTTAGGGTATTGGGTTTTAGGGAGGGTTTAGGGTTTCAGGGTATTGGGGTACCAGGGTTTAGGGTTTAGGCTGTTCTTTGGTTTTCTGGAGAGGGATGAAGGTTCTCAAGGACTGTTGGCTTGTTGCGGTGTGTATGCAAAATCATTGTAGCATATACGTTTATAGTATATTTGATTACGTATATACATACTTTGGTATTCATATATATATATATGAGTGTGTACAGATATACATATGTAGAAGAAACATCTAGAAATCAAGCTGCGTCGTAACGGAAGAGGGTAAAGGTCTTATAGTGACTAATGTATGGGCAATGTAGGAAAACGATTAAGGAATATAATCTCAAACCCTAAACCCTAAACCCTAACTAGTAGTTTCCAGCTGCTTTTCCAGTATCAGTCTGTGTCCCCTATACCCTAAGCACTCAAACCCTAACCCTAAACCCCTAAATGGGGAACTGGGGAGTGAATATAGTTAGACACTTCAAGCAAAGGAATCTTGGACACGGGGTCCTCAGATGATACATACAGATACCCGAACCTTCAGCGTTAGACCTCAAACGCCTCGACCATAGCCACACTGGTAAGAGTAGTACTAGTACTGATCGTAGCAATCATAATGATATAGTAATAAAATCGCAAAAATCGCAGCAGTGATAATTGTTTTAACAACCTCAAGGGTTGATAGCCCAAAGCAGGAGCGCCGCGCGAGTCGTGCCATGGTGTCCTTCGTTGTGTAGAGGCCCTTCCAATAACAAACCACCCACAATCCCAATATTTAGATACCCTGAACCCAAAACCTTCCCAGCAAAATGCGATCTAGTATGTTGCGAATGCATTTTAGTGGGTTAATGGGGCAGTTCCCTAGATCCTAAACTCTACACCCTCTCATTAGGGCTGCCCCCAGCCAGTGGGTCCTTGCGCTTATACCCTGCCTCGTGTTCGGGCATGCAATAATCCATGTAAGTTCTAGTCTAAACTAGTTCTAGTCTAAACTCCTTGAAGGGGGTTTATATAGTGGATTATATAGGGGAGTATTATAGGGTTACGAAGGGAATACTAGGAGCTTATTTAGACTAACTATCTTCCATATATGGGGATTTCTCAAAATTAGGGGTACCGTTTTGGGTGTCCCAGTAGCAAGGATTGTAGTATGCTGGTGCAAACATTCGGGTCCTATTTTGGGATCATGACCATACCTGTTTTCAAGTATTCCCAAAAGAGTAGGGCATGGGTGATCACAGGTGAGGGGAAAACAATGTAGGGGTGCTAGTGCTGGGGCCCCCCTGTGACGCACCATGCTGTCAAGCTTCTTCATGCAGGGGCTCTCACTTACCTGGGGTCCGCTTCGGGTCTCCGAAACCATTTAGGCCTTAGGGTGTAGGGTTAGCTTTGCGGACTTGAGGAAGTTGGGATGGCAGAGGTTGTTTGAGAGCGTAAGCTCTTCCTGAAGATGTGTAAGGCCCCTGCTCCCTCATGTTCAGTCTCCTTCATAGCAGCCCAGGAAAATTGGGAGTACATGTTTCATTTTGACGGGGTAGAGGAGTTATTATCAAGGAAAGAGGCTACTACGTTTGAATGTTTAGGGTTTGGGACCTTTTGTGTTGGGGGGGAGCATCACACAGAAACCCTTGATGTTCAACCGTAAGCCCCAAGCCAGCACCTTTCCTACTCATAAACCTCCCCACCCCAAAAGGGTATACGTATATACGGGTTACATGTTAGGCCTCAATGTGTGTGTATATATATATATATGTGTTCATGGGGTATATGAGGGAATGGAAAAGAAAATGGAAACTACTATTGTATTTAGGTTTCAGGTTTCAGGGCTTAGGGTTTAGTTAGCTCCGATAGTAAAATCCCCCATGCCTCTCTCAAAATAGTACCATCATGCAATGAGGGGAATATTCTCTACAGGATGACGGAGGCTTTGTTATTAGGGGAGGGCATTATCTGGCAGGTTGTCAAAACCCTGTTCCCATTTTCGGCATCCTATATCGTAGGTCGCATTACAAGGGGGGCCCGCAAGGGATCTTCGCAAGATTGCATATGGCGCCAGGGAGTATCTTCTGGTCCAAACATGGGACAAACCCTAAACCCTACCCCGCTCCCTCGCCCTGAAGATCTGTATGGGCACGGAGGCTCCTTTGGTTGCTTCCCCTATACATGCAAGAAAGGAAGACGGGTCAGCCTGCACCGAACCTAAGCCCACAAATCCTCAGCTCCTAACTCCCAAGAATGAAGCTACTTGCTTGAACCTAAAGAACCCCAGAGCTACAAGCATGAATGGGCCTGTTTCAAGACGGGGGCTCGCTTTCTTACACCCGAAAAAGCAGCAGGCACCTTCTTGTAGCGGACCCGCAAAGGCTCACATTATCTCTTTAACCCCAATACACTATAGTAGTTTCCATTTTGATTTCCATTATCCCTATATATCCCCACTTTACTCTAGTAGTTCCCATCATCAGATTGAGAAATTGTAAGGTAAAAACCATGGCCCCCTAGTATGGGCCGTTAACACTGGGATCCTATTTACCTACCATATTATATACCCTACATGTACCCTAAAGCGTTGCTAGAGTCCCCCTAAAAATGCCAAGGGACCTTATTAGGGGCCCATACTTCTAATCTTAGAGAAATACACCAACCTCACAGGCCAAGAAGCCCCCTCAAACACTGGGCCCTATAAACCTTGAACCCTAAAGCCTTAGCCCTGAACCCTATAAACAATCATATAGTCCCAGTCGCCATCCCATTCTGCATTAAGTGCCCTCCTGAGATTTCACTACTTGGGATACTAAATCCTAGACTGTAAGCTCTAAGCCTGTCTTCCTTCATTCCCACATATATCCCTATACAACCCCTACATTCCCTAAGCTTTCCGTATCCGTATACATATATATATATATATATGGTGCATATATATATATATATGGGTTATATAGGGATAAGGGAAAGTAAAATGGAAGCTATTTTAATATATCAGGGTATGATATTGAGGTTATATATGACCATGGAATCCCAATATCCCCCATACATGACCATAGCATCCCTCTATCCCTCTATCCCCTAAACCCTAAACCC
>CAJNIZ010005862.1:3080-18608 GCA_905231905.1 Symbiodinium pilosum | reverse complement strand
AGTTTCGGCACATGGTTAAGCTTGCCTGACCCTGTTGTAACTTTGTTTGTGCAAGAGTCCAGTTGAGTGTGTGATGGACAGGTCAGTACTAGGCTTACCAAGGTACTGGGAAATTTTGAGTGCACCCATACGCCGTTGTTGATATTGATCTTGAGCTTCTAGATAGTCATTGCGCTTTTGGCTGTATCATCTGGACACCAGCCGCAGGCACCCTAAGCCCAAAGCCCTAAACCTAAACACAGCCTACAGACATCATTTCCAAGGCCTCTTACCTTGAACCTACGTCGATGCGTGCGTGTTTCATTGCGCCAGGATGCGCTTCCGAAGACAGCTGTGAGCAGCTAAAGACACCAGCCTTTCGGGAGAATGAGGGTTCCCTGGTCGTCTTGACTTTTGCAGTCAGAACGAGTAATTTGTTGGACTGAAGCTGGGATACAGATGGCCGCTAATTTTGATGAGAACCCAAGCAGATGCAGTATGCTGAAGCTATGTGAGCTGCGGATTTAATTTAGGTTGGGCGGGACCTATAGAGTATATATAGGGGGGTATAGGGGGACCAATTCAAGGAATATAATTACTACACATTTAGTCCAGGGCTCACGTCAGAATTTCCAGGACACCATAAAGTACTAGTTGCTTAAGAACCCATTTAAAAAAAATAATCCCTAGACACCCTTATAAGGATTTTTTGTGTGTTTCTTAAGCAAATTAGTAGCTTATGCTATTTTTCTGGCTTGTATTATCTGAGCCATAGTCTACTCTACTTCAAGGGGGTTGTGGAAGGGATCATGTATGGGCGACTCTTGCATTGTTTATGCAGAAGTTTAGAAACCCTAGACACTAAACTCTAAACCCTAAACCCTAAACCTTTTGGCTCAAGTACATTTGGCTCAAGAGGCTCAAGGGCTCAAGCCCTGTGCCTAGTACGCTCTCCCGCTTTTCCCCCCTCTCCGGTTGTGCCATTCTCGCTGAGGGTTCCCAGGGTGAGGTTGATATCAGGCGATTGGCGGACAAGACCAAGGCTCCCGAGGGTGAGTACGGGGGGTTTGCTCCAGTACAGTGACCGCGCTGTGGGCAGCTGGCGACCTTCAGGCCTTTGCCCCGGCCGTGGCGATCCAGAAGGTGGAGGGGTTGACTAGGGCAAGTTTGTTTTGACTTTGCGTGCTGAAGCTGAGGGTTCTGGACTTTCTCTCCGTAAAGGGTGCTCTTGAACGGTGGCCATGACCTCGCCACGCAAACATGGGGGTATCTCTGAGGATGACCTTTCGGATGGGGAAGCGAAAAAGAAGCAGCGGGCGGAGCCCCCTGTGGTATCCTTGGAAATGGCAGCGCTAAGAGGGCTTTTGAAAGAGCAGTCTGATGGAATCATGAAGGCGAACCAACGGCAGTTGGACTTAGCAGTTCAAAGGCTAGAGACCAAGCAGGCAGACATGTTCCAGACCCTGCACTCTCGGATCGATGCCACATCCCAAAAGGTCGACGATATTGAGGACCGACTTGCCCAGTACGAGAAGAGACTTGCGAAAGTGGAGGAGGGCTCCACCAATGCTGGCTCAGAGGCGGCGGCGGAACCGCCCTCAAGGATGACACTGGTGTTTGGAGGCTGGGGTAAGGAAACCAGGCGCCATGTCATCGTTGCTGACTTGCAAAAAGCTATGGAAGCAACTGGTGTGCAAGGTCTCTTCGATGACATGCCCTTTACAACAGGTCCCCGAAGATCAGTGGCGCTTGCTAACTTCCGCCCCAGGTCGGAGGAGGACATGTCTCTCATGAAGCGCCGCATGATAGACATCATTACCCGTTTTCACAAGGATGAACCGAAGACGTGCTCAGGCAACAGGATCTGGGCAACTTTCTCCAAGCCTCTCCGTGAGCGGCTTAGGGGTTCGCATTGCTCCTGGATAAAGAGAGTGCTTGGCCATTTGAACATTGACCTGCAACATGCAGCGCTTGACCTGGAGCACTCTACAGCATCCGTGTGGTTGGGCTCCACCAAAATTGGTGGCATCGGTTCTGTGGAAGGGAAAACAGGGCTCTACATCGATGAGCGCAACACGGAGCACCCCTGGATCCATGTGCAAGGCATAGCCGCTGAGTTGGGGGTTTCTGCAAGGGAGGTTGAGGAAGCCATTCAGAGTACTCAGAAGCGCTGACATCAAGAGACATCTGCCCGAGTGGATGTGGGATCCTGGAACCTTGGTGGTGCGGCCATGGATGGTATACCGAGGGGTGTGCAAGAAGCTGTGCTACAGGGGTTAGGGAGTGCGACCTGGTATCCCAAAGGCATTTTTGCACTGCAAGAGTTGCCGCGTGACGCAGAGGGTTGGAAAATGGATACAGTGCAAGAGTGGCAAGTGCTGTCGCATCGCTCACAGGTACAATGGAGTGGCACAGGTATAACGTACAATCCACAAGAATGGTCGGTCATGAGGAAAAAAGCGCACGACAGAGGGATCTGGGCACGCATGCAGCAGCGATCCACAGGGGTGCAGCTCTGGGTTGGCAGTCTGCATTGTACACAGAGGTGCTCACAACCACAACATGCTCAGGAGGTTGGGGAAGCCTTGGAAGCACTGCCTGCCACGTCACTGCCGGTGGTCTTGATGGGGGACACCAATGCATGTCTGGGATGGGCAAGTGATGACAAGGGGCTGTTTCCGTATGGCATGGATGGGAAAGGGCTAAAAATGCTGGACCTTCTCAAGCGCAGGCACTTAAGGCTGATGGGACCGGTAGAAGCACAAAAACACACCCCCACTTCCAGGCCGCGCAAGCAAGGGGTGAGAGGGAACATCATTGACATGATTGCGTGTTGCAGAGTGAGTGCCAGTCCAGTACATGTCGTTGTGGACAGTTGCAACATTGTGGGCACAGACCATGACATGCTGCTTGGACATGTGTTGCTGAGTGGAGTGGAGAAAAGAGAAAGGAGGTTTGACACTAGACCCAGGGTGGTGCAGGGACAGTTGCCTGCAGTGGAGGCTATAGATGAAGGGGTCTTACATAGGCTGGCAAAAACATGCACTACAACCCCTAAGGGGACGCCGTACCAGGACAGTCATGAAGTCAAGCAGCTCTTCCGACAAGCAAGGCGAACAAAGGACAAAGGGGATTGGAAGCAAGCCATGCAAGCTAGGAGTAAGGCCAGACGGCAATGGGAGGAGCACCGGTTGGAATTGGCAGCTGGAGGGATTGGCAGGCGCTCAGGCAATCACGCAAGAACTCTGAGCAGTGGGAACCGGCTTTTGCTGCGGCGAATGGTGGCTTTCCCCATGAAACGATCCATAAGCACCTTGAGGACATTTACAAGGGTCAACCGCTGGAGGTATGGGAAGGGGAGGATGAGGAGCCGACCCCGCCCTTTACACTACAGGAGTTACAGGACGCTGCAGAGAGAGGGAAGTTGAAGAAAGCTGTAGGAAGTGATGAGGTATCACATGAGTTGTTGTTGCAGATCACCAGGGACGAAAATGCGGCGCCAAAACTGCTTGAGTGGTTCAACAGTATCCTTATGCGAGGGGAAATGCCGCAAAGTTGGAATGAAGTTGTGATGGTTGTTCTCCCTAAAATCAGGGTACCTTTGGAGGCGAAGCATGTGAGACCGATCAGCCTGAGCTCGGCTACTTGCAAACTCTTTTCACGGATGCTTCTGGAACGGTGTAAGGACAAACTCGGGGAACCTGGGGGGCGTCAGTGCTCTGGCCCAGGCCGCCAGGCGAGTGACTTTGTGTTTACCATCCATCGTTTAATGCATGTGGAGAGGGAGTGGCGCCTGGGCATGAGGTGGATCAAGGTGGATGTGCAAGAGGCATTCGACCGTGTTTCCAGGCACAGGCTCATGAGGATGCTTCTTGACAAGTTAGGCCACAACCGCCTTACAAAGGACTCTTAGCCCCTACGCAGGCACACTTGCAAACCAGCTGGGCAACCTCCTGCTTCGAAATGAGCACAGGGATCCGTCAAGGAGCCGTAGAGAGCCCCTCCCTGTTTAGTCTGCTTGCAGAGCTTTGCTTTCAAACCACAGCAGACAGGTATGGCTGGAGTGCAGATGTACCGCACGCAGACGGTTTGCCTGCTAGGGAGGCTCTTTTCATGGACGACGCGGTCTTATGGGACGTACATGCAGATACATTGGTGGCACGCATGCAACAATTGGCGCAAGAACTGGAGGAATGGGGTTTGAGTATAAATCTGCAAAAATGCCAGTTTTACTGCAGCCCTTATGCAACAGGCGAGCGCACGATCACCATACAGGGGCAAAAGCTAGCTTGCGAAGGACGGCTAGATGTCATGGGATTGAAAATGGGTGTAACTGCGAGTACATGTCAAGTGATTGCTCCACTTTTGAGCAGAGCGCAAGACAGTTTTTGGGCCATGAAGCACGTGTTGTGCAAAAAGACCAACCTTGCAAAACGACTGCGCATTTTGAACGGTGTTGTTGGCGCAGGGCTTTTGTGGCGCAGTGGTGCAATCATGCCGGACAAACATGCTCTGGGACTTGTAAATCAACTACAGCTACAACGCTGCACGTGGATGATGGGCCGAAATCGAAGACCAGGGGAACAGTGGCTGGAGCACCGCGTTAGGGTTAGACGCGAGGCCAGGGCTGCTATGCACAGGTGGGATTGTCAACGCTGGTCCACAATCTGGTTGGAAAGGGTATGGGGCTTTGCAGGGCATCGAGCGCGCTGTGCAACAAGGGTTGACCTGGTGAGTTCCAAGCTAGATGGATGGAGAACCCTGGAGTGGTGGAATCGGGAAAAGGAGCTGGTGAGTGGACAACGTCACCCGGCCAGATTTTATTCTAGGCTAATACCCTTTGAAGAGAAACTCAATCATGCAGCAGGAGGACCCTGGGGAGAGATAGCGCAAGACAGGCAAGCATGGAGGGAGAGAGGGAAGGGGTTTGTTTTGAGCATGGACTTGGAATGGAGCAGCAATAGGCAAGACAGTCTGGAGTGGCAGTGATGCTGTGACAATCCTGGCATGAATGACGCCAATGGCTGAGAATGTCAGTGAGAGCCAGTAGCAGTGCCTTGCTAGAATTCTACCGCAATCATGGTGAAGCGCCTTGGTGCTTCGTACGTCCTTTTCATATGGTGCGCCTATGCACACAATCCAGCCCCCATACTGGATGAGGACCGCCCCCACCTTCAAGGCCATGGCAAGACCGGCGAGGGGAGCAACACCGAGCAGTACCAGGCATTTTGCTGGAGTACTACATCTACAGGCGATGGGCTAAGCACAGGAATGGGCACAACCCTGGGCCCTTGTGACCTGAATAGTGAAGACAGTCTGGGTCCTGAAGCAGAGCAAGACTACAATGCCACGGCCCGAGGGAAACAGCCGCAACCCACTTTGGGGTGGCGCCACTTGGAAGAGGAAGGGGATGTGGCTATGCTCATGGACACCGACGGAGCTCAGCAGGGACTACTAGATGAGCACGACATTGATGAGTTGGCCGAGGGGCTGGTTGCCCAGATTCGGGAGCTGCGGCAGAGAGATGGAAGGATGGCGCGCGACTTGGTGTGGATTATGGGCTGCGTGCTGCGACGTGGTCTGCGCAGCAGGATGCCGAGCTTGAGACAAGTGAGTCGCAGGCTGTGTGCGATCCAAAATACTTGGGCGGCATCCCTCAACCACTACATGAACGTGCATTCTAACCACCATGCGTCGTGGGCATCAAGATTTTGGACCAAAGTGAGACGAACCTGCCGGATGGCGTCCAGGAGACATGGGAAAAAGGAAGTGGAAGGTCAACGCCAGGAAGCTATGGTGCAAGCGGATGGCCCTGATGGAGACAACCGCCAAGGGGAAGATTTACAAGGAGAGAAGACGAGTTCCTCCTCGAGCAGTCTGCAGGGACAAGCCGCAGGGCCATCAGGGGAGGAAGTATGCCCCGACCGACCGGCCACTGACCATAGGCCAAACGTGGAGGATGAGATGTCCACCTTGGGAGGGAGCTCTGCGGCTAGAGCGAGGTGGCAAGAAGACCTACAACAAGGCCGAGATGCGCAGATGATGGCAAATGGACCGGAGATTAAACCAGCATGGTTGCCGGAAATGGATGTTGCAGAGCAGCCCGACCACACATCCTTGATGGCGTATGCAACCCACCTCCCTCCGTGGAGGAGAAAGGCAAATCCTCGCGACAGATGGTTGGTGCCGTCAGGAGGTGGCTGGGAGCACCGCAGAAGGTACAAGGAGGATAAGAAAAGGTGGAGAGAACCATCGCCGCCGCAACAGCCGAAATCGAAAGGCAAGGGCAGAAAAGGAAAGACGCAGAAGACCTCCGAAACAAGACGGCTGACCCCCTTCAATGCCTGGAACTCCAAGAGGCGACCTCAGGCATCTTGCCATGCGCCAGCTCCGGAGGAAGAGTTGGAGGTTGTGGCAGTGGAGGATGACAGCCGTGAGGTTGAGCAGCCGTCTGCCGGCAACAGCGCACAGCAACCCCAGCAAGAGGAGCTCTCCTTAACAGATGCATTGGCTTTGTGGAGAGACATCCTGGACTACGAGCATGAACCCAACACTCTGGGGTACCCGCAGTATGTCAGGGACAGGGTTGCCAATACGTCAGGCGAGTGGACTGGGCCGGAGGTGACAACAATGCTTGTGGCGCACCAGCAGTTGCAAAGCTTGGAGTCGGCCCAGATAGCGGAGATACTCCAGGCCAGGATTGAGGAACTGCGAGGAGAAGAAGGGGGTGAAGATGAAGGGGAAGATGAAAGCGCTATGATGCAGTCCTCGGCCAAAGTCCATCACCGGGACGAAGGCATCTCCACCTATGGCCTGGACCTACAGTTTCTGACGGATGAGCTTGGAGCGCTGCCGAAGGTTCGAGCCCAGGTCCGAGCAGAACTGCGCCGAGGGTTGCTCAGCAAAAGATATGGCAACCATGCGGGTAGATGCAGCATGGGACAACGTGCTGCAGCGTTGGAGGCTGCAGTTTCAGCTTATGGTGCTGACACTGGGGAGCTTGACGGGGTGGAAAACCAGGAAGATAAGGAATGGGGCCAGAGGTGGTGGCTACGGCTCCTCAAAGCGATTGTTTCTGAAGAAACTTCAAGAAGCAGGACGTCCACCGTGCATAATCATTCGTTGGCGCTTCGGAGAAGGGGGGCCACTGTGCATGGCATCCCATACCACCCAATCATCCCACGCCTGAGCCACTTGACTAGCTTCCATCTCCTGCATGACTTCCCAGTTGTGGTGGTCCTGCTCCTGTTGGCGCCGCAGGTCCTCCTCATGCAGGGCCAGCTCATAGTTCCATTTTTGTCTTTCGAAGTCCTCCTTTTGTTGTTGCAATTCCTTCCGTAACTGATCCTCTTCCTCAACCATCGCATCCAACTCGGAATCGGCTTGTGCCAGCGGGCTTGGGCTGGCCACTGTATCCTGCGACTCTATGACCGTGGCTGCCTCCTGCTGGGCCTGTGAGTGGAGGCAGACAATGTGGTGCAGGAGAAGCTGACCCTGTGGACGAGACCGAATATGCCGATCACCATGGGGCTCACTTGGTCGGTGGAAGATGAGCCAGCTGGACGGGCGACATCGGCAAGTTCGTCGACTACGCAGCTGGTGCAGCCGACTAGGGTGGCGCCTGAGAGCAGTGAGCAGGCTTCAAGGGTCTTGCAGCGCGGACAGGGAGTGAGGATTGAGATAGGGGACTTGGGAGATTTCCTTGTGAGTTCGGAGGGAACCAGTGTTTACCAGGCATGGAGTGCCCAGGGCTTCAGCAACGACCAAATCCGTGACTTGTACGGAGAGCATGTGCTGGAGAGTTTCATAGCTCATCGCCTGATGATGTCACAGGGGGCTGAGTGAGTGTGGACAATGAACGAACAATCACCTGGGCTTCGGCTCGTTGTGTCGTGCAGACGCAAAATAGGTGTGCAAAAAAAAAACACCCTGGATGCACAAAGTGCGTTATTGCTGGGCAAGTGCACTCTGTACTTATTACTGTAGCCTATTTCTGCTCGGAAATGTGGGAGAAAGCCCTAGTAGCTCTGACTCTGTTGCTTTCAAAGGGGCCATCGCGTGCACCGTGGCCCACGTGTAGCTGTCCGCCTTGTGATTGCCACTGCCACATCGTTCCGGCTGACTTTCCAGAGCCGACGCCCACAGGGGGCGACAGGACTGCAAACTGCTGGGAACTTGGTTTAGGGCTGCTGCTGATTGTGAGCCACTTGTTTACTGCTTGGCTTGCACGTCTTTTGCTACAGAGACAATCTCCTTCCACTGCTGGTTCCGATATCGCTCCTAGAGGTAGTCCGCGAAGGCGGGGTCTAGGCGTGATTGAGGATGAGACTAGGCAGCCTAGTTCGGGTGTGGTACACAGACGATGATGTGTGGCACGAGCGACTGGTCTTGCTCCGTGGTGGCGGGAAGGACGAGTACTGGGTGGTCACTCCAGACCAGGACTTGTATGAGGAGAACCTTGGGGGTGATGCTGAGGATGGCCCTCAGCGAGTGCGAGTGGTGCCTTATGGGACTAGAACCAGGTATACCAGGCCCGTCTACAAGTTCAAGGAGGAGGTCACCGCCGAGTTTTTGGAGGAGAAGATCCTGCAGGCTTGGCGCGAGCATGAGTCCGCCTACGGTGGCCCGCCCTTGGATGACGAGGTTGTTGTGTTCCCCGATGGCTCCAACAGATCTCTGTTCGCTATTGGTCCGAGAAGGCGCCTCAGAAGGAAGAGTCATGCTGAGCAACTTCCGCGAGGT
This sequence comes from Symbiodinium pilosum, assembly GCA_905231905.1. NCBI lineage: Eukaryota > Dinophyceae > Suessiales > Symbiodiniaceae > Symbiodinium > Symbiodinium pilosum. The sequence continues at coordinate 9,887 of CAJNIZ010005862.1, read as the reverse complement.
GCCGCGGCGCAGGGAGATGCAGCTCCTGCCGGCCATGGGCATGAAAAGCTGGAGAGTGACTTTGATAGCTGGGTGGTCGTGTACAGTACACGGGAAAGCCTTCTTGGTACTCAGGTCTCGCCCTCGCAGGATGTCCCCCTGGTCCGGACAGGAGCTCACGCACGCAAGCTGTATACAAGCGGAGGTGACGTTGTCTTGGCTCGTGGCCTTGATTAGTCAGCAGGCAAGGCCACGCGTCCATGTGGAGTCAAAAGGGGAGAGAGATGTTCGAGTCCTCCCGGTCCTGTTTGATACAGCAGAGGAACGATGGCGAACCTTGAGCGAAGCGCTCCCAGACTTTGAGGAGGTTGATTTTGAAGATTTTCCTCTCCAAGGGCCTCGGACCATGTATCGAGATGCAAGACAGCTGAGACGACTGGGGATGAGCTTCGTCCAACACCATGAGTCGTGGTTGAAGAAGAGCGGCGTCCGTGTTGCTGATCGTTCCGTTTTTGAACATGCTTCGCTATGCCGAGTCTTGGACTATATGGCGTCTTATGACCAACTCAACTTGCCTGCACTTGCCTCAGCCGAAGCCTTAAACAGACGCCGTTCATTGATTGAAGTGGCGCATCAGGGGAGGCCAGAAGCCCCCTCTTACGAGGCCGCTGAGGAGATTATGGGCATCAGGGAGTCGGTGGATGGCAGCGTAGTCGACCCGGCATTGACACAGCACGCTGCGAGAAGGCAAGCGGCAAAGGCGGAGGTGATGAAGCAAACCAGGCTCGCCGCTGAGGAGCGAAAGCATCTCAGGCAAAGAGGAGATGAGGAGGAGCGGCCGCCGAAGGGAGGCGGTAAGAACAAGGACAAAACCAAAGGGCAGGAAGCCCCCTGATAGGGGGGGCGACTCTGGCATGGTCAGTGCCTGTGCTGGGGTCGAGGGCCGTTTTTGCACTGAAGAGATTTTTCATGAACCCGTTGGCCGACATGGGGATCTCTTCCCCCTTCCCCTGCCCGCCGACACGGGGTTCGCTGGTGTGGCGAGTGACTTGGACTCTAGAAGGTCTCGTCAGAGGGTTTGCAAGAGGAGGATGCTTGTGGATCGCCCTAGGGGGACGGTTTGGGCCCTAAACCACTTGGCAGGTTTTGATGATGAAAGCCTCTGGCCCCACCTTGTGCAGAATCGGGCTCAGAAGGCAGTGCATGATCGTGTTTGGCGGGCGCACACTTTGAGGGCACCGCCGCCTACGAGGATTTCTCCCCAGGCAGCGCTTCGGCAGCTGCTGGCGAAGAAGGCGGGTTCGTCTTATGGTGACGTCCTGCCGGGGCAGATAGCTAGCTACGTCAGAGAGCGACTTTCACTTCCCCGGGATCAGTTGGAGCCAGTGTCGTTGGATGAGCTGTTGCCTGAGGTGGAGGGACGGCAGCTTAGGGACTTCCGTTCCGAGATGATGCTGAGTGATGAAGAGATTGCCGGGGTCTTGGAGAAGGGGCTAGAAAATGATAGGTACATGGATCCGCAACTTGAGGGTGGAGGTAAGAAGTACCATAGCTTCATTGCGGATTTGGTGCGCAGCAAGTTGGTTGACTTCACCGTTCGTCCGCGAGTTCAGGTTGGGGCTTTCGTGGTGACAAAGAAGGGCGAGAAGCAGCGACTTATCGTGGATGCAAGAAGGACCAACAAGCTTTTTCGCACTCCTCCTAGTACCCAGCTTGGTTCCATGGATAGCTGGGCCAGGATCGAATGCGAGAGTGGCTCCGAGCTCTTCATGGCCCAGGAGGATGTCCGAGACTATTTCTACCGCCTCCGCATTGATAAAGAGCTTGGAGAATACTTTTGTTTCCCAAAGATTGACCCTGTCTTGCTGAAGGAGCAGTTGGGGTACATGCCGGACGCAGTGATTAAGCTTCTTGATGACAGCCAGGCTGATATACATCCACACATGTCCGTTTTGCCGATGGGATTCAGCTGGGCATTTCATTTGGCACACATGGCTCATGCTGAGTTATCTACCCGGACGCTTCCCACGGCAAGAGTTGTGCAAGACAGGCGGCCGGCTCCCATGATGGGAAACTCCGTGGATGGATGCCGACAGGCCGTTCTCATATATGCAGACAACTGCAATCATTTGGGGATCGATCGGGATAGTGTTTTGAACGACCAGCGTGCGACCTCGACCAGGCTCTTTTGGCTTGCAGTGGGCGGATCACCTTGTCGGGCGAGGAGCTGCAAGTCATTGTGGGGCACATGACAATGAGGGCTATGCTGCATAGGGGACTGCTTAGTGTTCTACGTCATGTTTGCCAATTCATTCAGGAGTGCTATGCGTCAAGAACACGGCTATGGCCTTCGGTTATTCGGGAAATCGAGCTGTTCAGGTGCCTCATGGTCTTGGGGGTGAAGGATATGAGATCCGCATGGAGTGAACATGTCTTTTGCACTGACGCTTGCTTGTCGGGTTATGCAGTCATGGGCCGGAGCCTTGATGCAGCTACCGTCAGGCGGATTGGGGCAGAGGACGAGCGATGGAGATTCTACCGTACGCCGGGGTCCAAGGTAGCACCGAGGGCTATGGCTTTGAGATCGATGGACGTGTTCGAGGATGTAGAGACAGTTTTGCCCGCGGCAGAGGGTGAAGTGTTTGGAGACGTGGCAGTTGCTGAGAACTTTCCTGAGGTGCCACCTGAGCTACTTGATCAAGAGGAGTGGCGCCTTCTTTGGCGAGCTCCTTTCCAACGCAAGGAGCCTGTGCACCTTTTGGAGTGTCGTAGCATCCTGGCCACCATGAAGCATATCACAAGGGATTCCCGTGGTCATGGCAAGAGAGTGTTAGTGCTAAATGACAACATGGGCGTGGTGCTGGCACTCATGAAGGGACGGTGCGCAAGTTTTAGTCTGTTGCGCCTCCTCCGCAGAACTTGGGCACACAGTTTGGCATGTGGGGTCACGCTTGTCACCAGATGGGTAGCATCTGAACTGAATGTCGCAGACCGTGACAGCAGGGCCTGGGAAGTCGGGCCAAAACGGGCGTTCGAGGCCCCCGCCAAAGAGGAAGGTGGAAGTGCTCACGTTGGAGGAGGTCAGAAAGGCGAACCAACGGTGCCGGAGTCCTCATCCTTTGGACGAGGAGGAGAGGACCACTCGGAGCCGCAGCAGGTCCCGCCTTCGAGAGCGACAGGCACGAGTGGCCGTGCCAACCGATCTTCGCGCCGTCCTGAAGGCTCAGGAGAAGTGGAGAAACCGGGCACGAGCTCGGGAGAGAAAATATGGCAAGAAGATGAGGGCCAGCTTAGGGCTCAAGACTGTCCTGGAGCTGGGCAGTGTGAAAGAGACCACGAGGAAAGACTACGAGAAGAAGCTGAACCTGTTCTATGACTTTGTGGCCTTCCACGAGCTTCCCATCGGGAAGGAAAACGACCTAGACGTGGCGCTGTCCGACTACGCCGACTTCCTGTACCTGAGTGGCGAAGACTCGAACTCTGGCCAGAAGTTGCAGGCGGCCCTGGAGTTTTGGTAGGAGGGGGCTGGAGAAGGGTCCCTGAGACTTCCTCGCTTCAAGAGGTCCCTGAAGGGATGGAGGCGTTTGGCCCCCGTACAGACGAGACTCCCCATGATAGAGTTCGTGAAGGGGGCTATCTCTGGACTGCTAATTTGGGCAGGCAAGAGGGACATGGCCTTGTACAACGAGACCACGTTTTCCACCTACCTTCGTCCAGGAGAAGCCCTTCGCCTCAAGGCGGCGGATTTCATTGGGAGGAGCCACAATCCCCAGGGGTATCGGCATGCCATCCTGGTTTTGGCCCCTTTCGAGCGGGGAGAGTCAAGCAAGGCGGGGATCTACGACGAGGTCAGCATTTTGGACGACGAGAGAGCTTCTTTCTTGCCCCAGCTTTTGGAGGACCACGTCCGGGAGCGACTGCGGCAAGATGGGGAGACGGCCAACATGTGGACCTTCAGTGCCAAGGAGTTCTTGACGAGCTGGAGGAAGGCTGTGAAAGCATTGTCTGTGGACGACTGTGCAATCAGCCCCTACCAGAATCGGCATGGTGCCAGCCGGGACCACTTGCTCAAGCTGAGGACCGTGGCCTCCATCCAGAGACGTGGAAGATGGGCAGTGGACTCAAGCGCGAGGATTTACGACAAGCCTGGGAGGCTGCAGCAGATGGTGAGCAGGCATGCGAAATGGGCAGACTTTGGAGAAAGGGTCAGACTGAATTTCCTTGCCTACTACCGCAGTGGTACTTGCCCGCTGCCGCAGGTCCTACGGGCCAAAGCCTCGCAAGCCTTTGCGGGAAAAACTTCCTGAGTCTCTTTGGAGGTGCAGCAGAGATTGCCAAGGCCTTTGCACGTTGGGGGGGGCAGTCAGCAGTTATTGATTTGGTACACTCAGCTTCCAACGACCTTTCAAAGAGCAAGCACTGGAACAGCGTGTGTTCAAAAGTGCATTTTTTCAGTTTGGTGGGGATAGATATCCCATGCAATACGTGGAGTCGCGCCCGTAGGGCGCCCCGTGGGTCGAGAATGCCACAGCCTTTGAGGGGTGACTCCGAAGAGCACATCATGGGCTTGCCAGATCTGCCTCCCACTGACAGAGAAAAAGTGCTGAAAGCTAATCGTATGCTGTATGGTGCTCGCAAGCTCGTCAAGAAGTGCTTGAAATTGGGCATTCCTGGTTACCTTGAAAACCCGTTAACTTCAAGAATCTGGAAGTCAAAGATTGTCAAACGTTTGCTCCAGGACCCTCGCGTTCACTTCATCAAGACCCACATGTGCATGTACGGCACTCAATGGCGCAAGGCTACAGGACTTTTGGTGTGGAATGTCCAGCCTTTCGATATGCTCAAGTGTCATGGCCGGCATGCATGTGATCGGACAGGGCGAAAGCACTTGCAGTTGACAGGGGTCTCTGGAGCCAAGTTTGTGACTGAGCAAGCACAGGTCTATCCGCGACGCTTTGCAGAAGCCCTACTTGACGGTTTCTTGGCGTCAAAAAGTTTGATCCTGTGCTGACTTTTCAAAAAATTTCCCACCCACAACCACCCTAGGGCCATTTCAGTGGGATTGGGGATAATTGTTCCTAAAAAGGGCCTTCCGAAGGAAGGAGGCTTGGCACGAGATGCGCAGCTGGCTTTTTCCGTGGTAGGGAGCTCCGCACTACAGACAGACACTCAGGAGAGTGGACGAAAATGGGTGTCTCGCTGATGCTTCTAGGAACGAGCCAAAGCATGGATGCACAAAGTGCGTTATTGCTGGGCAAGTGCACTCTGTACTTATTACTGTAGCCTATTTCTGCTCGCCCGCCCTCAGCCTCCCTGGGGATAATTGTTCCTAAAAAGGGCCTTCCGAAGGAAGGAGGCTTGGCACGAGATGTGCAGCTGGCTTTTTCCGTGGTAGGGAGCTCCGCACTACAGACAGACACTCAGGAGAGTGGACGAAAATGGGTGTCTCGCTGATGCTTCTAGGAACGAGCCAAAGCATAAACCTTCACTCCTGGGCTGTTGTAAAGCCAAAATGGTCTTGCAGTGGTACCATGAGGTCCTAGGCAGGGTTTAGGTTGGGTCCTGCTCCCCCCCAGTAACAGTCTATATTAGGTCTTCTATTAAGGGCTATATATAAGCATATTATACTTATTATCCAACTGTTACTGAGTGGGGGCAGTACCCAAGGTTTAGGGTTTAGGGTAGTTTAGGGGTCCGGCCGCTCATGTACTAGATAGCTGGAGATCCAGTTGACTTGCCCTCCAGCCTAAACCGTAACCCCTAAACACTAGACGCTAAGCCCTAAGCCAGTCAACTGTTGCTGGCTCACTGTAAGCGTACTGGCAGAAAACAATTCAAACCTGTTTTTAAGAACATGTTTAATAATTGGTTGTATTCATCTCCGACTGACACAGGGAACCCGCCGTGAACCGCACTTTGCTCTAGAGGACGAGGTGTGTTTGGCGGTATGAGCCTCCCGTGTACCTTGAAAGTTCCGAAACATTGATTTAGAGCCTTGCCAACAAGGCCTCAAGTCCAGGAACGGACTTGCGGTAAGTGGCTTCGCTCCAGTCATAGACTCTAAACTCTTGGGACCAAGCCGTAGATCCTGCTTGTGAGCTCCTATACTGGACGAAGCCTCACTCACAGACGGAAGGTCCGAAGCTGTTGTTGCTTCGGAGCCACGCAATGAGAAATGGGGAGACAAAGGCAGGGATCAGCGCAAGCGGTGAAGCATTGAAGTACATGAGTACATCATAGTGGGTTATGCCATGATATACCAGCATATATCAGGATATACTATAATGTATTGGAATTCAGGGGCCTCTTTCAGCGCTCGAGTGGAAGACCTCCACCTCTTGGGAGGGAAGAGGACTTTTGTCATCAGTTGTCATTTGCTGACATAACTCGCTCCAGGAGCGGAGAATATGATTATCAGGGACGCTGTTAGCGAAAATTAGATCTCGTTGTTGATTCTGACTATGCGTGTTGTTGCTGTTGTGATTCTTCTTGTCGTTAGTACTGAAATAAATATAGCTAGTGTTCCCATGTTTACTCTTGGTGACATTACCACAATCAGTATGACTGGTACTATACTTGCTCCTTGCATGTAATCACATCTTCAATGTTTGTTGGGCTGCGGCTCAAGTTCCTACGGCCCAAGCCTTGACACAGACTAGCCTCGTTCTTCCAAGCTTGTCGTCATGGCGAAGGACGGCAATATGCAGGCGTTCGTGATGGACTTCATGCTGGGCGGCGTGTCCGGCGCAGTGTCCAAGACGCTGACGGCCCCGATCGAGCGCGTGAAGCTGGTGGTGCAGACCCAGGATGCTAACCCAAAGATCCGTA
>CAJNIZ010005861.1:0-14906 GCA_905231905.1 Symbiodinium pilosum | reverse complement strand
CAGTAGCGGCAGCGGCAGCAGCAGCAGCAGAAGCAGCAGCAGCAGCTCTAGAAGCCATTGCCTACGTTATTCACATCTTCTGACCTGGTTGTTACACTACGGCTTGATTGTGTAAGGCTCCGGCTCATGGACGTCTTGCTGAGTTGTAAAACGACCCACGCATGTACTTTCTGCGCATTCTTCTTGCTGATCGTTCGTAAGGAATGGCTCCGGGAAAACACAAGAAAATGGAAACTCACTCCGTTATCAGGGATTACATAAGGCTAGGGACTGCTGCAGGGATCCGTTCCTCCATTCCCTACTAACAGCCAGTTGCAGATCCAGGGTATGGGCCCAGACCATCGGAAATTGGTCCGCCCTTCCAGCGGTGCATAAGCCAGAAAGGATGTTCTCATTGGGCTGCCCACGCAGGGATGAAACCGTATAAACCTAAGCCCCGAGCCTTGCAATACACTCCAAATGCTGAGCCTGAGATGTGCAGGCTCCGGAAACATCTCCAGAAAAGTGGACAGCCCAGTAGAAGACGCCAGCAGCCCTGGGTTTGCTACTTTAAGACTACCATGTAACTCGTGTTGTGGACGCCGACTTTCCTTCAATTTCCACCTTGTAAACACTACCCCCTAACCCCCTGATATCAAATACGGGTTCCCCAGAATTCTAACTTCTGAAACCTGCACCCAACACTACTTGTAAAAGGGTCAAAAGTAGAGTTGTCTGCGGCTCGGATCCTCTGAATTAGGTGGGGTCTCTAGCACGAGTAAGGATCTCCTTGCTTTCCTGGATTTTGACTTTTTTTTTATACAGGAGTTTATATCGAATCTCCAAACGATTTTGAGTTGGTTTATTTCGACTTTAACACGTCGCTTTTAACAGTTTATTTGGTTAGACTTAATTGGCTTTTGTTCGATTTAATGAACTTTTACCTGATTTTGCTCAGATTTCAATAGGGCCCACTTATAAAGCCCCAAAATGTTCGGAGCGTACGGTAAATACAAAACCCCTGATATTAAATACTGTTCGGAGGGATGAGAGAGCCCTTTGATATTAGGGGAAATGATTAATGTATAACCCAATAACCGTCATCCCAGAAATGGAGCTACATCAGGTGGTCCATCTTATAGGTTATAGACATTACAAGTGGAAGCTGCCCTAATAGATCTCAAATCCAACTTGCAACCCTTCAATCCTCAGACCAGGACTCTGAAGCCCCATAGTTCTGAACACCCAACTGTAGGAAAAAAATCGCCAAAAGTCCATTATTCTGCATACTTTTGGAGTTCAGATAGTTCTGAACACCCAGGAAACTCCTGCAGGCCTCCATCCAAAGTCAAATTCTGCGGTCGAACCGGCATGGCTCTCAAAGGCTCCACGGAGCCAGAGCCATTGCAGCAGCTGGCATCAACTGCGTTGAAGTTTGCTTGTGCGAGTGTAGGGCTATAAGGGATGCGGGTCCAAGCATTTAGGGCCATTTAGGGTGCAGGCTGTGGACTTTGAGAGGCAGGGTTTGGGAGCTGGGAAGGTGGGCGGGAGACGTCTAGGCTTCGACGTTAGCCAGGGCCGGCATGTGTCTCAGGGTGCAGGTGAAGGTTTGGTGTTCAGGTGCAGGGTGCTCAGTATTCGGCTGCCTCCCATAAGTTGACAGCTTGGTACTGGAAAGGAGACTCCTCAAGGTCAATGCTTCCCTGGCGGTTACAGGCTTTATGGCGAGATATGGCCATCACGAAGCCCACATGACGAAACCTACGCTGAAACCAACATCTTGCTGACCATGCCTGGGTTCTGGCCTAAATGCAACATGAGCCACAATCTCCAATAGCAGAGCGGATCGCTGTGCATAGGACTTTGGGTGTAGGGGTCAAGGTTTTGGGTTTAGGGTTTAGCGTTTGGTAGTCAAGGTTTAGGGTGTATAGAGATCAGCGCAAGGACGTGTAAAGGAGGTTAGGGTTATACCGGAGTCAGAGCACAGAGATCTACAAGTCGATCTGAACATGACAGCCATGTACTTGAGGGGCCATTCCCAGAACCCAAAGTAAAGGTCTCCCTATGCAATCGCTTCTCCAGTGATAAGAAGATCAGTTTTGCGTTCTGCCTCCTCTCATTAGCGGGGGAGTTCTCGTGACTACAAAGCCCTTGGCCCACCCTCCCATGAATGTCCGTGTGTAGGGGAGATAACGCCAATGATACGCGTGAGGAATTAGCCGCTAGCCCGTGTACAGTAGGCGTTTATGTCTACACAACTATATGAACAAGAAGAATTTAGTCCAGAATTGCTCCAAGCGCTCTTCACATTCACTCTGGATGCTTCAAGGTGATAGACATATCAACAGTGAGCCCGGCAGTAGTAAAGTAGAAGTAGGTTGGCGTCAACGACCTGAGGCATGAACATAGCAGCAGGTTATGGCTTACAACAACTATATGAACAAACATCCTCACTTCCTAGGCACCAATGCCTGGGTCTGGTTAAAACAATACCTTCAAGATAAACGCAAGCTGCCTTCTCGAAGCCTACAATGTCACAAAAGCCGAAACCCCAATGCCTAAACCAGGCAAAAGTCACACAAGAAAACCTCCAAGTCCAATCTATGGCCTCAACCTTCTATTCGGGTATCTCTCGCATGTAGAGCCCCTTGCATATCCCTCACCTTCCAGCTGATATAAGCTAGAATCAACTCGCATCGTTGGCACGGAGAACTAAGGCATGAATGATCTAGGCCATGCCAGCTGCATGTGAATGTGGTGCCTCGTGTCTTTTCTGGCTTCCGCGTCTTCATGAATACGTACTGTGACGTCAAGGCCATTGGGATTTCAAGGCTAGACAGCAGGGCTCTGTCATGATACATGACTTACTAAGCAGGCACCCTTCTGGAACAGGCTTGAAGTTCAACCTTACGAGGCTCGGGGGGGTGGGGTCTCTTCATGTGAGGCGGCAAGTCATGTTGGCCACTTGGCCGCTCTAGGAAACCTCTGCAAACATCCTGAAGCTAAGAATCGTCATCCTGGCACGCGAGTACCTGGGTCTAAAGTGTTGTCTACGAAATGAACCGCGACACGTGCACAGAGAAGCCTCAACCCCGATTCGGTCGCAAGGGTAGATGAAATTCAAAAAGTTGATTGAGCAACCATCCGGCAATCTGAGCCATCGACTACTGGCTGCCTCGGTGCATGGGCTCTGGGACCAGGAACTTTCAGTCATTGAGGTTGTGGATTCAAGGATGGGATTCAGGACCTGGGGCGGGGTCAGCTAGCAGTTGCAATCAGCCCTCACATAATCTGCCGCGCCACCCTAACAGCAAAAATTGTCCTACCATTTGTTTTTTGGTATGAAGCGGCTTAACCGGTTAATCTTAACCAAAGTTCAGAAGTGGCTTGGTGATTCATGAAGGGATAGGCATTCCGAGCGAGAATGAAAAAGTCTCCCCATGATAAAACCTTGCGCCGACAGTGCCGCTTCCAATTGCTTCTCGTCCCCTCCCAGCCCTCTTCGATTTACTCATTGCAGTAGCCTTGTAAAAATTATCCTTCAATACCTTCTACACAAAGATCACAAATCTTCAAGATGCTTCTGGGGCGTGCGGCACACCATGCAGCTGGGAACATCCAGAATTGGTGAGGGAAGGTGATTACAGCCTCAAGCCCGACTCCTTGAAATCAAGCTTACACTGACCCAATCACACTGTAACCCTAACCCTTAACACCTAAACCCTAATTACAGGACACTGAACAGGCCTCTGTCCTCTTTACTGGGGCTTGTGCAGGGCTTCATGCCAATCTTGGGTGGTTTGCACAAGGAACGATGCATTTCTGGACCATGTAAGGACTCAGCGGGTTTAGAGTTTAGGGTATGCTAAACCCCAAACCCAAAACCCTAAATATAGGAGGAAGCGATGGTGAAAAGCACAGCGTCTTCGCTTGTAGCACCACAACCGCATGATTATGGTGCTCCTTTTCAGCAGGTTGATTCCTACTCTTGGTTTGGGTGGTGGTTGTTTGTTTAACCACGGGCACGCGCTTGCATCATGGTATGTTTGGTTCCTTGCTTGTCTAGCTGGCGGGCTGTTGCTTGGCTACAAGTACTTGGTAATCACAAAGTCCCACCATGCTCAGCAAACGAATTCTTCTTCTGAGGTCCCAGAAACAGCGTCCAGAACTATCAGAATTGACGGTTAGATGCGGAAACATAGATCTGGAGTCTCAAGATTTGTTGTTGTTGTTGTTGCCCCACACTGGAAGAAGGTCTGGCTGCCACCACATGTGCCTTAACCTTGGCAAAATGTGAGATCAAATAAACACGTCCCACGTGAAAAAAATGTAAGTACGAAGAGCACAGCCAAACAGTCAAACTACTTTGCACGCCATGTCATGGGACTCAAACTCCAGCAAAAAAAACCTGACAATCGTAAACATAAACGGCAATAGAACACAAGGGGACAACCGAGGGAATAGGGAGACAACCCGACACCCTCTTCACGTAGTTCAGCTCTGAGCTTTTGGTTCCTCATTGAACCTGCCTGGTAGAGCGACATTCTCTGCATGTTTAGTAAATTACTTTACAGTTCTGCCTGACCTACAACTGCCCGCTCCCGCAGAAGGATTGGGGAGACATGATCCATTTTACGGGATCTTATCACGACTATTACAGGGATCCACCAAATCCTACAACCTAAACCCTAAAAATTACTTCATTCCCTGCTAAGCACCAAGCCCGAGGATTCCAAGTGTGCAAATAGTACCCATAATGGAGAATCAAATGGAAAAGAAAATGGAAACTTAAATGGAAACCCTAGGTCCCTATAAGGGGTTTATAGGGGTTACAGGGACATTATTTCCCATAATGCCAATAATGGAAAATCAAGTGCAACAGAAAATGGAAAATCAGATGGAACTGGGTTAATAAAGGGGCTATATAGGGATCCAAGTATACAAACAATACCTACATTGGGCCCTGAAGTCTGTATATACCATCTACATTGTGATACTTTGGATCCGTCTACATTCATATACACTTCTAGTTCCATTTCACTTTCTATTTGCTTCTCCATTTGATTCTCCATGCTTAGGGTACCTACATTGCGCTACCCTAAGCCCTATTTGGATCTTGGGGAATAATATCCAAATAACCCCCTATATACCCCTTAGAGGGACCTAGGGTTTCCATTTTGTTTTCCATTTTCTCTTCCATTTGATTCTCCACTATGGGCACTATTTGCATGCTTGGAACCCTAGGGAAATACAGAGGTCCCTCAGTCAGACCCTAAACCTAAACCCCAAACCCTAAACCCTAAACCCCAAACCCTAAACCCTAAACCCAGAGGCGACTGCGGCAAGCTCGTGTGATCGCCTGGGTCCAAGGCCTGGCTTCATGCTTCTTGCTCTGCTTTCCCCTGGTCCTAAAATTCGCTTGCAGACAAAACCAGCCCCAGCCACGCCCCGGATTCACAGCTCAGGGTCTAGGGTAATTACTCTATTTAGCAACCAGTACTGGTTGCGAGGAGAACGGTTCCGGTACCGGGCCTACCGTGGGTGCTACCGACCTCGTGGCTGTGTTGAGGCAGGTCCAGGGTTTCAGGGGGCATAGGCGCCGCCCACCATCGTGGGCGGGCGGCCTGTGCCTTGAGTTTGGGGTTTAGAGTTTAGGGTTTGGGGTTTAGGGTTTAGAGTTTGGGGTTCAGGGTTGAGGGTTTGGGGTTTAGGGTTTGAGGTTTAGGGTTCAGGGCTCTGGTAGCCAGATTCGTCAGAAAGGGGACGTCATGGGGATCCCTTCGCTACGGGAACAGACTGGGAGTTTCCCAAGACTATGTCTCACTTCTATACCCTCAGCCAATCATAATATTGGTAATCATATCTACTACTAAGTCAATGTCATGTTCTATTGTCTTCCCATTTAAGTTGATTCTCCATTGGGATAATCTCCCTGGGCCATGAGCCCCAAATCCTACATGGTAGTTTCCTTTTTCTTTTCTGTTTCCCTTTACAACCCTATATGAGGCATAGTCATAGTCTGCACCCCTAGTTTCCCCCTAACCCCATAATACTCACCCATCTAATCCCGTCGAAGGAATTCAGCATGTAGCTCATCTGTAGCTCATATAATCCCTATATAACCCCGTATCGCAGCTCAGGTTTCGGGTATTTGGTTTCAGTCTAGCCGGGCCAGGCAGTTCACGCTAATGCTAGAGTAAAGCCCCGTCATCCTCCATGGGTGTTTCCAATATTGGGAACCCGCCTAAATATGCATGTACCTGGACCGTGGATTTTCTTTCTGCTTTGGGCTCTGCCCTAAGTGTATATCAGGTATAATATCCCAAAATGGGTATGACATCCAGGGTCCAGGTATGCAATCATATATTTGTATATATACTCCTCAAAAACCGCATGCAACAACCCGTACTTTGGCGACTCCGAAACCCGGGCATGACCTGTGTGGAACAAGGTGCAATGGCCTGGTATGGGTTCAACCTGGACCCCAAAAGTAGATAGAATAGCCCAAGGCCCCTTAATGTAGCCCGAAACGCCAGTTCTGGGGTTCAGGAAATGCACCCTAAACCCTAAACCCTAAACCCATAACCCGGTCCCCGAGTTCATTGAAAGATACACCTTCCAAGGTGCAACTCTACATATAAGCAGCTGTGAACCTTCAAGGAGTATGAGTTCAAGCATCTCTCAACAATACACCCGCGCAAACTTCGTGCACAGGCGCCAAGAGATCGATCGAAATCGAGGGACACTCATCATGTTGATTCCAACTTGGAGGTGTCTGGGAAACATCAGGTCTTGACTTCATGGTGCAAAGAAGGAAGCCCCACAGATCCTTATGAAGCCCAGTTTCTGCTTCATGTGCCTCCTTCCTTTCCATCTATTTACCGATGTTCACTAAGGCCATGTCATTTTCAAGCCAGGTGGTTCTACAGGAAACCTTGGGCACCGTCTCGAGGCATTGGACCCTTGAACCACTACTCTACCATGGTCATTGAAGCTGAGTGACTTCATGAACACCTACACCAACAACTCTTTCTGAGTCAACGGCTATCATAATGTTTTTTGTGTACTGTTCCATTTCCCCACCTTGCTGCACTAGCTCTGACGATGCCAAACTCGGAACTTCGCAGGCGCGTATTCCCGAAAAAATCTGCAGCCAGTAGTTACAAGCCATTTGTCATCCGCTGGTGGTTGTGGGTCGACCCGGTTCAGCAATCACTTCTGCAGAATGTATTATAATCGTATATGATGGTATCTTATAGTACATTCATTGTAGTACATTATAATACATTGTAGTATTTTACAGTATCGTATACTCCTTCCATAGTCCAGAAAGAAGTTTGTGCCGAATGCCCTACAAGAAGAAAGTCAACATCCTTCATCCCCACGACGAAAACGAAAACCACGCAGTATCTTACCAAGTAAACACTTTTTATCTAGGAATTCTGGCAGTGCTCTTGATGCAACAATCTTGCGGACTTATCACCTCCAGCAATGTCAGGAGAGAAATTCACCGTAAAAACCTTGAGGCAGGCACTGCCAGGGTTGAACCCAGTAAGCCCGAAATCAGGGAACTCCTAAATCTCGTGAGGCCTCGGCAAGCCCTGGCCACCATAGCCTAGTTGATCGCACCTTCGAGGCATATCTCAGGAGAATAGTTTGGGGTCCAGGGATATAGGAGTAGGGTGTAGGGTTCAGGGATTTGGAGGCAGGTATGGGCGTTTCTGGAAGGTAGATATCTAACATGAAGGTCTCCCTTGCAGGCCTTGCATAACAATCCCACTAATGTACCCCACAAGGGGACCCACACTTTCAAGGCAAGCTCACACTGGACAAAACAGGACACAATAGCATGAAAGGACATGAAACATTAGCAATCGTGTTTAATCGTCGCCGTCTTCATCACCGTCATCATCATCACCGCCATCATGGCCGTCATCACCATCGTCATCATCATCATCATCATCACCATCATTACCACCATCATCAACAGCATCAGCGCCATCATTACCATCTTTAACAGCATCATCAGCAGCATCAGCATCGTCATCATCGTCATCATCATCATTCTCATTCTCGTCCTCATCGCCACCATCATCGCCACGACCACCATCATCATCATTCCTAGCCGCCGTTACTTCTCGAATACCCATGATAATAGGATGACCCCCTAAAAACATGGTCAAAAGGTGGTTCTTACCCGAAGTTGGGAGGTCTAGGTTACAGCATCACTTAATCCGGCGCCTCATGCAACGCTTCTTTCTTGTACAGCAAAAATTGTGGAATTGATCTTGCAACGAGACTTTTGCCTCAACGACTGCTACAGCAGAGTCGCCTTCCCACTGCGGCTAAAGATTGGGTCCTGCCCCCAGCCGTTTACAGTCTGTAATAGGGGCGATATCCAGGGCCTATATATAAACTTGTTGATGAATACTATCTAACATAATGAGAGAGGGCAGAACCCAATTTTATTTCATCCACGAACAATCCCATTGCTCGCTGGGCAGATCCGAGGAGTGTCACATGTTTCGGCACAGAGGCCGGTCTATCTTGGGTCCTGTCCCCCACTCAGTCGCAATGGGATAAGCATTAAGATAGGGCCATACATAGCAGCAACAAATGGAAAATCAGCATGATATGACTAGATATAGCCCTTGGTATTACCTCAAGCAGAACAGAACCCCACCATTTTTGACTTTTGCTGCCATGAGGGTTATACTAGCCAAAAATCAAAAATTGCTTGTGGAGGCCCCGAAGTTACCACCCTACCAGACTGTCAGGCAACACCCAACGTCAAAGAGATGGCTCTTGCGCTTCCTCCAGAATGTCTGCCACAACAGTCGATGAAAGATGAAAGCGTTTAGGGTTTAGGACTAAGGGATTGGGGTTTAGAGATTACTGTGGACCACTCTACTGCCTGAATTCTGGCGAACTGCGAGCTAAATCCACCACCAACCCATTCAACTCGAAACTCCAGACCCCAGACCCTAAATCCGGGAGTCTAAGCCTTATATCCTTAATCCGCAGCTCAACTGTAAGCTCATGAAGCACTAGGGAACTTCAACCTTTGCACGCGAAGCCATCCCTGTGGATCTAAGTAGCGGACAACTGAGTAGTTTGAGTTCGGGCAATACAATCACATGCAACAGTAGAAATAGCATTCATGATAGTATAGCTCTTGCAAGAAGAATGCTCAGTTTGATGCTAACACCATTACTACTACTACTACTGCTACTACTATGGTTAATACTCATACTATGATTAATACTAATACTAATACTGTTCTTAACCTGGCATTTCTTGGACCCCTTGGGGTATGGAAAATGCACACACCTTCGCCACCCGAAAGCTGGCAGGACTGGAGGCCGCACAGAGCTCTTCCTGCAAGCGAATGCTTGGACATTGTGTGTAGTTTTTTGGTACTTAGTACTAGTATTACCAATATATCTTAACTATACTGCTGTACTGCCACGATTATTACCGCCGTTGGCCTTGTTGATCTTTGTCGCATTTTTGAATGATGCTAGTGGTATTCATACTATTATTGCCAAAATGAAAGTATTCATGCTACGCGGAGAGATGCTAGAAGCGGGTAACCTAACGTAAGACAAACAAGTAGCTCGAACTACGCATGTTGCGAAGCTACATGCCAAGGCCCCCCTGACTCTCCAAGTAGGTTTCCGGGGTAAGGTAGACAGATTGACCACTCACCAAGGCAACATGAAACAATTTGATGTTGGTCATGACTCCATGGCAATGACGGTGATGATGCTGAAAAATTCCATTGATCTTTACCATGACCCCGACAGCTATGGACCGATGATGATGATGACGATGATGATGATGATGATAAATAATAACATGACCATGATGATGATGGTGATGATGATGATGACAGTAACAATGGTGATGGTAAGAGTCGTGTTCACGACATCAAGATTTTAGCCTGGTGGCGTGAATGCTATATACTCGACTCTAGACATGATTGCCAAGGCCAAGCAGCCTTAATTTGTCATCCACAAGAAGAATAGCGAGGCAGGTTGCAAAAACAAAAATCAAGACGAACAATAAGGATCCTCCATTGCAAGTTAAGAAATCTGGAGTTTCGCCACTTCTTCGCAAAAAGACGCTTCCCTCCGACCGGATACGGTTTGCAGAGTTACTCGGAGGGATGAGGCTGAATTCCAGCAATCAAAACCGATGCCCCATGCAATGCAGATATCAGCTACTCACTCAATCTACTCAGCAAGTCAGAAGCGTCTGGCCAATTTGGGCACCATGAGTTCAGAGTCAGCACGCATCATGCATGATGGCTGGCGAAGCAATTTGAGATGCTGTCTCTCTTAGGTGGCAGTTTGAGATGCTGTCTCTCTTAGGTGGACCCCCCACCCAGTAATGGTGAAGGGTCCTCTTATATTGCTATTATACCACGATTACAGCCTGGGAGGATCCTCATAACCTCCGTCATGTTTAGGTTGGGGGGGTTAGGCTTCCAGGCGGTTGGGTCTTGGAACAAACATTTCAACACCACAGAGCTATCTAGCAGCCTGATGAATGCTGATACATTGTCAGCTTCATCCCCCAGCAAATGCAAACCTATAGGGCTTAGGGCCTAGGGTTTGGGGTGTATGAGACTTCGAAGACAAAAGGCGGAGGTAAGGCCCGATTCGAAGTTGCTTAGTACGGCTAAGAACTGCATGAACCGGAACCCAAATAAGTTGAAACCCAAATCCCAGAGGCCAGGAGCGGTAAGGGCTCCGTTCTGAAACCTGAAATCCCTTAAACCTAATGGGGCTTTCAAAAATTAGGGTAGCCCTCATACCGCCGCCAAATTCTAGAATCCATGTTGGAAGGACCCCCCAAAATGAGGGGCCCCGAATTGCCCTAATCTGTGGGAACCCTAATGAACCCTCACGCGCCCTCTATAGCCCCTATATATCCCCTGTACGCCCTTCAAAAACCCCGACCCCAAACCCAAAAACAACGTTTGGCAAATCTTGAACCCTGCTCAACCCCAAACTGGGTTGTTATTAAGGGTTTAGGGTTTAGGGGTAAAGGTTTAGGGTTTAGGGCAGGAAACCCTGTTAAACCCACAACACGGCAACTTGATTTAAGGCCCTTAACTGCAACCTCCAACAAGAGGTCCTGGGCCGCTCCGCGAGAGGGCCTCTTCACCAGCTGGACCAACCTCTTCAGGATCTTACTTCGGGTTTCAGGATCTTAGTGAGGGTAGAGGCCTTGGATTTAGGATTAAGGTCAGGGCTCATCTGCTTCTTCATGAAGCTGGACTCTTGTGCTTCCAGCTCGGCATGCTATTCAACACTATAATTGTGTAGTCCTTATTGGGTCTAGCGATGCTAGCAAAACTAGGTTCAACGTTGCACCTATACCTTCTTCAGGATCGTTTTTGAGGATTCCTTTGAGCTATAGTCTAAACTCCGAGTACTGTATCCCCCTTAAGAGCCCCGTATAATACTCCTCTAGGAGTTTAGACTATAGCTCAAATGTGGTCTGGGCTTGAGGTTGAGTTTTCGGCCCTCAAAATTCTGCGCGGGGGATTCTTGATTCCCGTGGACGTTTCCTTCAAAACCGGGAATCTCGCTGGTATACCCACGGTGTATGATTTAGAGTTAGGGCAATTATATTAAATACAACACTCCGGCAATATGGCGTTATTGTAAGATTTGGAACGGGGACCCCTAACTGGAACCCTGCCCCCCCCATGTATGCTTAGGGCCTACGGCTTGCAAGGTAATGCTTAGGCTTGTGAGTCGGGTTGAATTGTACTCTTTCTTACCCTGGTATGTCTGCTACGTACGACCTAAGTTCAGCCTACACATGAACCACCAGGTAGGGCATGAAGCTACAGCTATAGCACGTGCTTTAGGGACAAGAGTGTATCAGGAGGTCTCGGACAACAGTTTATCAAGGGGTCTCCCCCAGGCGGGTTTAAGGTTTAGGGTTCAGGGTGGGTAAGTAAGGCACTGTGGAAGGCTTTGGGATTACACCCTAAACCCTCAACCCTAAGTTAGAATTTGGCCACGGGCTCGTGTTGAACTCCAAAACCCTAAACCCCCCAAACCCTAAACTCCTTAAACTCTGAACGTTATACAGGGCTTAGCTCGGGATACAACGTCCAGGGATTATGTAGGGCTATCATGGGCTCAGAGATTTAGGTCAGGATACACAATCTAGAGATTGTGTAGGGTTATAACTGGTCAGGGATACTACCCCAATAACGGACAATTGGAAGGAGAACATCGACGCAGACGTGGAAGCCACGATATCTAGGGCTATACAGGGATTATGGTGGGATTACATGGGGTTCCTTCATCCGGGAATGGAAAAATTGAAGCTACCGAAGTATCAAGCCGGATTAAGACGGATTTTGGGGCTGAGTACTCCTTACTTGGGCGCTGTTGCGCTGGAGAATGTGGCAGCCAACCTTTCCAGTGAGTAATCAGCTTCTACCATACGCCTCGCAGATCTTGCGCCCCCTGCCCCAAAATGAGCTATGGTCCAAACTCCCAGTATCAGTATCCCCTATATTAAATGATCCCCCATATAACCCCCTTTAAGGAGTTTGGGCGGTAGCTAAAATAATGGATAATCTTACTAAGAGCAATGTGATGGTACTATGCAACTGCTCACTTTTGGAGAGCGAGGGGTTGATAATCGGGGAAATGCACTAGTCCAGACTTCAGAGTGTCTCAAAATAATCCTGTTACAGTCCCTTGTAGGGCTGTCTGGGTCATGATTATGATGATGCTGTCCTCCTGCAGGGATTCCAACCCTAAACCCTAAACCCGGAGGTGCTGGGCATCATGTGCAGGCAGAATTGACACGTTTGTTGGCTTTACCTGGACCCCAAATGTAGGTAACATAATAGCCCAAAACCCCTAGAAATAGCACAAAAAGCCATTAGGGTTTAGGGTTTAGGATTTAGTGTGTAGGGTTTAGGATTTAGGGTGTAGGGTTTAGAATTTAGGGCTTAGGGATCTTCAGATATAGCGAATTGGATCATTGCCACCCACAAAAGACCTGGGGACAGCATGTGCTCGTAGCCAGGAGATTCTGTCCCCTACACTCCTCCAGGCCAAAACTACTGCAGCTGACCTTGGACCCATCAGCTTCGTACTGTGCAGTCCTACGGTGCAGGGTTGGAGAAGTTCTGGGCTCAGTTGTACCCTCAATTACCTACAGTTTGGTATCAATTAACTCCCAGATTAGGGGCCCATAGCCCATAAAGATGTAGGTAGTGAATTGGAGTTGCAGTTACAGATCCTAAACGGTAAACCTAGTCCTCATATACCACCATATGCTCACGCCCCGACAGGCACAAAACGACACCCCCTACCCCCAAAAATATGGTGAACATCTTATAGGCTCGAAATTCGGATTCAAATTTTCCCCCCCCCAACCCCCCAACCCCCCCATTGTGTGGTCTTCCTCTGGTCGGGGTTCGTCGACTTGAAGGTTTATAGTGTTTGCACAGGGCGTATTCTCCATTAAATACACACTCCCCCGTAGTCCTGTGGTCTATTTCCCTGAATCTCCTCATGCATATTTTAGAACTTCCTGAAGGTATTTTAGGGTTACCTAGAACTGTATTGGTTGCAGGGCAAGGCATGCATGTGGATCTCGGCTACGCCTTTCACTCAAGGTCCTCGGCCCCAACCTGCAGGTAGGCGGCACAATCAGACTAGTATGAGTTACCCGAATTTTCCCCTAAACCCTAAACCCTAAACTCCCAGAAGTCGTCATCCCCAAGCTATATCCGCGCCCTAACATGTCCCGTCTTAAATTCCAAGCTGACCCCAAAGCCTTTAAGCCCTTAACACCTAGAGCCTTGCCCCCTTAAGCCCTCAAACCCTAAACCCGAAGTCCTTAAGCCCTTATGCCTTTTATGCTCTTACGCTCTTAAGCCACCAAACTCCTAAACCCTAAACCCTACACCCTTCCGAAATAAAGCCTTGAACCTGCCAAACACAAATCTCCCTGGGCCTCGCAGCTTCTGGATTGATCTCTTTGAGAAAGTTTGGGAAGCCTCTTCTAGTTACTATATGGGCGTTATACGAGGGTTTATAAAGGTATATAGGGACATATAAGGTTTGGGGTGAAGGAACTTAAACTAAGTCACTATATTATCCCGTATGGTGGAGAATCAAATGGAAAAGAACATGGAAAATGAAATGGAAACTGGTGGATATTGGGGCTTAAATGGAGTTAATATGTCATGGCTTGGTGTTTTGGACACAAGGGTCTTGGGCGAACTGGCTCGGGCTTACTGTTCCCAGGCTTCGAAACTTGCACATTTTGGGATGATGGTTTGAGGGGTTAAGGTCCATGGGTCATTACCTGCTTGCCTATGCGCTGTGAACCACTCAGCTGGTAGTTACTTGAAGTGTTATTCTTACTGTGACTTGCTGCTCCAAATCCCTAACCCCTCAACCGTAAACCGCACCGTTCTCCACGCTCCCGTGTCTGATTGAGTATGGCGCTTGATGGGGTTTCTGATTTCTTGACTTCTTGATACGGCGGATTATACTGTTTTGGGGCCTATATGAGCCATAGTCTAAGCTCCTCGCGCTGGGGGTCTTGGCATGGGTTTATCATATCGGCCGAGGGTCAAAATCACTGACAGGCGCAGTATTTCGGCCTCTTGAAGCATAGTTCCGCGGTCCTGTGATGAGGACTTTTTTCGCGAAAAAAAAATTGGATTGTTTACACGGCCACTTTAACATCTTGGCCGGACTCCGTGCCCCGACACGCGCGGTGACTGATGCGTGTCAATAAGGCCAATTGTTTTTTTGCCATAGGAAAACCCTCATTTCCGTACAAGAATTCTGAGTCATGCCGAAGGAGTTAAAAGACTGGTCTGAGCAGAGTGTCAGAAAATACTGCACCTGCCAGCCAAATTGAGGATGATA
>CAJNIZ010005859.1:0-18613 GCA_905231905.1 Symbiodinium pilosum | reverse complement strand
AGCAATTTTTTTGATGCGTCACCCACATTATAGCGCCCAATGTGACATGTGATCTTACCGTCGTTGTAGTTGAAATATTGTGTAAGAAGAATATGCTCTTACTAGGTTCTACGACAAAAACGCTGCTCATGCAAGAAGGGATTCGCCGGGTTTGTGGGTGTTTCGCCAGAAGGTAGCCTTCTCAAAGTATAAGTTTCAAATCCTGGCCGAGCAAACAAACAGCACGAGACAACAGAGAAGTGGGCATTGCCAGAAGAAGGGATTCGCCCCTGCATGCCCCCAAATGCTATAGTTCTCCTAAACACGGCTCCCTCTGTGGCATAGCTCACAAGGACGTAAGATAGCCTGAAACCCGGAACCTGCAAGCTCAATCGCGGAGCCGTACCCCTCGCGCCGACCTGTTCTGCACAACCTGAAACCCCGAAATTTCCTACTCTATAAACTCCGCTCCCTAAACCCCTTGACCGAGGCCCTTGCTTCTGTTTCCCCTCATTACCTCAGAAGCCTGAATAGTTATCAGTTGTTTTTCTATCCACTTGTTCCTATCCACTTCTTTCTATCCACATATATATATATATAGAGAGAGCTGTACATATATATATATATATAAACCCTAAACCCTAAACCTACAATATACTGCATCCCAAACTCCAAAGCTCCATTACAGCCCAAGTAGGCCTGTGCAGCAGGTGGCTGCGTTGATGCTGCAGATCGCGAGTGCGCAGAGAAGCTCCACTCCTTGGAGACAGCTTCCCGCCCAGTTACCGGTATGGCTTGTAGTCCCCCTGAAGTATGTAGAATATGGGGTTTATGTGGATCTTACTACATTATACTATACCCAAAGCCATATTCTATCTACTTAAGGGGAACTATAGGTGGACCCACCAGCCAGTAATAGTGACTTTAAGGGATAATGGTGATTGTATTAGGGTCCTCTGATATTCTTATTATACTACTAGTACTGGGTGGAAAGGTCTCCACCTAGGGTATAGTGCGTTGCTGTTCCCTAGGCTAACTCAAGTGATGCTACCTGTGACCCTGGACCCTGAACCCTGGACCATAAACCACCCTAACCCTAAACCTTAAACCCAATGAATGTCACGGGCTCGGAGCATTGGGGGCTGGCAGGAGTAGAAGTCCTCCTCAAGACTTTTCTGCCTTGGGGCGGTGCCGCAGCGGTAATTAGGGTTTAGGGTTTGGTTTAGAGTCTAGGGTTTAGGGTTTGGGGTGTAGGGCCTTTAGGGGTTTAGGGTATGAAAGGCTTAGCTCAGGCAAGGCTGCTTTGGTGTCTTTGACGGCTGCGTCAGGCACTTTGAACTGGTGGAATCCCTAGCTGGCCATACCCTAAGGGTCCAAGTACCCAATAATTGGGTACTTGAGATTTTGGTAATAGAAATCTTAGTGCAGGTTTTGGGTAAGTATATGATTATTAGGTACTTGGACCCTTAGGGATACTCGTGTCGCAATCCTGCCCCAAGCGGCCGTACATTCATCACCGGCTAAACCCAAACATGGGTATAATCCTCCTTAAGTAGAAAGAATTTAGCTTTTGGTATATTATATTAAGATCCCCATATTATATACTTAAGAGGGACTATACTCCTATATACTCCTATCCTTTTAGAAGCCCAAGGACCTAGCTCAACCAACCCAAAAACTTTTCAGCCTAGGGACTAGTTATAATGAACACGCGCGCTAGGGTTCAGGGTTTTGGGGCTTAGGGTCGAGGGCGTTTGGGTTTAGGGTCTCTTGACCGTGACCGAGCCTTTATGCTCATACTCAGCCGATCCCGCACCCCGAATTCAAACCCCAAATCCAGCTCCTAGGATGCGAATCCGCGTCCCGAACCCACAAACCTTCTAAACTGCCCTAGTAGCGCAGGAATTTCGTAGGTTCCATGCTGAGCACTAACCCAAAGGGTCCAAGTGCCCAATAAGTGGATACTTAGGATTTTGGTAAGAGTGATGATAAAAAGGCTTGGGCAAGTATATGATTATTACGTACTTGGACCCTTAGTGCAAGCCCTCACTCAGCCCTAAGCCCTAAACCCGCAAACCCTAAACCTTCAACCCCTAAACCCTGAACCCTGAACCTAGTAAATTGGCCTGAAGTCTGGCTGCAGCAGGTTGCAGACTTTCGTGTTGCTGCTCTGCGGGAGCTCTGGGAAGAGACGGGTGTGCCTTTGAAATCCATTAATGTAGACGCGTGATGAATCAACATCCGTTTTTGAGGAACTTTATAGTAGGATTCCTATTATAGTTCCGATTTAGGGGAGTGGGTTTATTAATCAGGGATTTACATTACGCCGTTCACTGCCTCGGGTTCAGGGTCAGAGCATTACGTAGGACACATGTCAAACTGAAGTTGTTCGGGCATCGGGTACATATGGCGGCGCAAGATTTCCTCCACGAACAGTACCAAGGTGTAAAGCTTGCACACCCCTGAACACACATTGAAACTTGAAAAGGGCCCTCTTGGCAGGTCATTTGTCCTCATGTCATCTCTACATGACGCCTGTGAAAGTACATTACAGTCTGCTTCAGGGATAGTGCTTAGGCTTTTGTTTCATTGAATCCCAGGGGGGGAACATTAAAGGCATCCGTCCCACTTGACCCACTTGCCCCATTTGATCCACGTGCCCCACTTGCCGCACTCGCCCCACTTGCGCCACTTGCCCCACTTGACCCACCTGGCTCACTTGACCCACTTGCCCCACTTGATCCACTTGACCCACTTGCCCCACTTGACCCACTTGTCCCGAGTGCCCCAGTGGGTCAAGTGGGTCAATTGGGAAGCGTGGCAAGTGGGGCAAGTGGGTCAGGGCCTGCACGTGGGCAAGTGGGGCGAGCGGGCACGTGGGGCACGTGGGGCAACTGGGGCAGGGTTTCTTTTTGGGGTTCTCAAGTGGCTTGTTTGGAACCTCCGGAGCAGGAAACGCTTAGCCATTCTGGCTGGTTCTCCTGTTGTGGGTAACGTTTTTGGATGCTAGGCGTTTTCACGTCCGATTCTGCTTAAGCCTGCCTATCTCCAGGAACCCATGCAGGGCTGGGCAACATCTCAGCAGCAGTGTATCCACAAAA
Organism: Symbiodinium pilosum; assembly: GCA_905231905.1. Lineage (NCBI taxonomy): Eukaryota > Dinophyceae > Suessiales > Symbiodiniaceae > Symbiodinium > Symbiodinium pilosum. The sequence goes on along the minus strand of CAJNIZ010005859.1, from coordinate 15,533 downwards.
GCACTCAGTGACTCGGCCCGTGCAACTGTAACGCTTCCCCCCGGGATCCAAGTAAACAATTAATTCCTACATTGGGCCCTAATGTCTGTAATTATTACCTACATTGGGCTACATGGATCCCCAGGTTTCTTGTTTTCCTGAAGATATGTGGGCTTATGCAGGCAGTGCCCCCGGAGATGAAGCACCGCGGCCGTTCGGTGATGCCGATGGAGGGATGTGCCTTCTCGTGAGTACGGTGGTGGAATGTGTTGAAGACATGTTGTGCAGGACCATTCTAAGACGCCCATTTTGCACAGGTTTGGAAACTTGGTCGCCGGAGGACCTGGAAGGAACGCTCCAAGATTGGGCGCTCTCCGAGGACCATGCCCTTTGCGCAAATCCCCTCTGTGAGCCTGGAATTACTGTGATGTAGACCCCTGATTAATAAACCCACTCCTTTTAAGGGCCTTAATATTAGGATCCCTATTATAATCCCTACTACTGGGAGGTGGTTTATTCATTATGGGTCTACAGCAAGAGCAGCCTCGCAAGGAGGAAAAGTGACGGTCCAGCCAAGATTTGTCCCTCGCGCGATCCCTGTGAAGAATTCTGCAAATTACGCGCATAAGGTTCTTGAGCTGCGGTATGCGCGGTGGCGCTTGTGTGGTTGTCCATGCTGACACGCATACCTGGTCCACTTTTCTTCTTCAGCGGAAATACAGGTCCCCTTGTTCACGGCATCAAGCCAGCGAAGTCCCAAGCCAGAGCGTAGGGAGGAAAAAACATTAGCAATCAGTAGCCACGACACAGCCAGCGGCGCGGCTCTTGCCGAAAGCTTCGATCATTGCTGCGTGCAAAAACCTTTCAAGCTAGATTCAGTAGAAGTTGTTACATGTCGCTGCTAGGCACTTCATTCTTAAGGAGGAGCCGACATACATCCTCAAGTGCTTATTTCAACAACCACCTTGTTGTTGATGGACTGGGCCTGAGGCCAACTCCTGGATGCTTTGGTGGCAAGTCAAGGCTGTCTTCGGTCCCGCGCGCTCTCGACAACACAGTGGCATGGTGGGCATCACGGTGTGTCTGCAACTGGAGGAAGCTTTGCCGAGGAACATCTTCCAGGAGCACCTGAATTGAGAATGGCTTGCAAAATCTCGTCCAGAAAGGCTCTTCTGCAGCACTCAGGCACCTATTAGTTAGAACCTCCTCAAACTATCCAAGACGCCCCAGAAGTTCCAACAGATGTTTTGTTCCAAGGGTGCGGCTTTAACAAAGTTAAGGAAAGGTCCTTTTGGGGTTCGTCGAGGAATTGAAAAGGCAGGGCCAGTTCAGAACATGCCATGATTGCGCTTCGGCCTTGTGATTCTTGCGTGCGGGACAAAAGTTTACACGGTTTCGTGCCCGTATTTTTGTTCCGTTCAGCCGAAAGTTTGCTCTATTCCAACCCCCTTTAAACAGCGCTATCCATGTAACATTATAGTTCGGAAAACAGCTGCCATGAAGTTGTCTGCGCTGCCACGAGCGTGAAATGTAGCATCTCACAGTTTACTTACCTAAGCAGGAACCAGCATGTGTTGGGGTGGACTACCAAAATAAGGGACGTATGGCGCCTCCCGTTTGAAGCAATCGCAACATTTACTGCCCCAAGCTCCTGAACTGCCAGCTCCTAAGCCCCAAGCCGCGCAACCCAATTCAACACTGCCATGCGGGCTGCTGAAGAAGTACCATCCAAAGTTTGAAAGCTCGAGCGTTTGAAGTTCCTCAAGGATGTTTGAGGGGTTCACTTGATTTGTATATGGGAGGGATGGCTTGTGATGCTGAAGCTTTGGTTGTAACGTGTTTCACACGGTGGTATCTTCGCAATTTACGTACTGCCGTCACTTCTGCTTTCTACTATATGTTCCCAGTTCTTATCGTTTTCCGGCGTAGGAGCTATGAGTCTTAGAGCCGGCTTCAACGTAAAGACCCCTGTGGCCTGTGGTCTTTTTCCCATGGTGCGTGCGTCCCACTTGACCCACTTGCCCCACTTGACCCATTTGACCCACTTGACCCACCCACCACACTTGCCCCACTTGACTGATTTGGCCCACTTGCCCCACTTGCCCCACCCGCCACACTTGCCCCACTTCACCCACCTGGCCCACTACTTGAGCAACTTGCCGCACTTGCTCCACTTGCCCCACTTGCCACACTTTTCTCACTTGCCCACTTGACCCATTTGCCTTTGTCCCACTTCCCCCACTTGACCCACTTGGCCCAGTGGCCCCACATGACCCGCTTGCCCCAGTAAGTGCAGGCGTGTCAAGCGTGGGGCAAGTGGTTGGGCAAGTTGGGAGGGGGGCAAATGGGGCCAGGGCAGCAACTGGGGCAAGTGGGTCAAGTGGGGTGGGGCGAGCGGGGCACTTGGGGCAAATGCGCAGGGTTTCGTTTTGGGGCCCTCAAGTGGCTTGTTTGGAACCTTTGGAGCATGGGTTGAGGGGCCAAATCATGAGGAGAGGAGTGGGTCAAGTGGGGCAAGTGGCCGCGGACCCTTAACCCCCCCAACGCCGACACTCTTTTTTTTTTGCTTTCAGGGTCTACCGCCGTGGTGTTAACAGGTTCAGTTTCAAGGAAAGGAAGCTAGACAAACTAGGAAACCCCTTCCTCGCACAATTTTGATATTCCTACCTATGAATGAACCCCAAATATTGTGGTGGAATATTTAATTTCTTTTGCATGGAAAAGGGTGACGAATCTTACTGTAGACCCATGATTAATAAACCCCCTTCCTTAAGGGCCTTGATATTAAGATCCCGACTATAATCCCTAGCAACGGGAGGGGGTTTATTAATCAGGGGCCTGGGTTACCCTGAGCTCGGAGCCGAAGCCATGACTGCCCACGGAGCCCAATACCCTTTCATTAAGGAACATAGCTTAAATCACATTAGGGTTTAGGGTGGGGGAAGGAATAAGCGTTTTGGCTTGAAACCTTGCGCTCTGGATCCTGACAGCCTCGAGGTCTGGGATTGCACGACTTGTTTTTAGAGCCCTCAACCCTCAACTGCCCGAAATTAAGCCCTAACATGGTTTAGGGTTTTAAGGTTTTAGGGTTTAGGGTTTTAGGGTTTAGGGTTTCAAGGTTTTAGGTTTTAGGGTTTAGGGTTTTAGGGTTTTATGGTTTAGGGTTCCCGGGTTTTAGGGAGCAATTTGCCATATACCTTGCTAGCTATGACCTAGTTCCAGTCCCCTAAGACAAGAAATCGTGGTCATAAGAAGGGTGAAATTCAGTATGCTTTGAAATTAAGTACATGGGTTGTGAGTAACACGCCGCTTCAAGAAATGCCATAGCGCGCAATCCCCACACATCCCTACAATGGACGGAGGAAATCTTGCACGACCTCATATAACCTAGACCCCAATGGTTACAACAACTTTTAGATCCTAAGCGGCGCAACATTCCGCCAATCTACTGCAGGGTCCCCAAGGGCCCTCCTTTTCGAGAGCTCCATATCCGAACTTCCTGCCCAAAACGTAGGGCTCAAATGAGCTATAGTTTAAACTCCTAGTATCCCCCTCAATAACCCCTATGATACTCCCCTATACAATCCCCTATATAACCCCTAAGAGTTTATAGTTCAAATTGATTCACCCGACAGCCTCCAAGCCCTAGACCCCCTTGGCCAAAGCCTCAGGAGTGCCGCACTCAGTCTATAAGAATCCTATTCCCTCTCTATCTTGCAAAGGGCCTTGGTTTCTCATACATATATATATGTATATATAGATACATATACGTGTATCTATATATATATATGCATATATATATATACATATGCAGTTGCAGCTCGGGCCCTGGTGGCCCGCATCCAAAGCGGGTAGGATGCAAGCCTCCCCCTGCCTCAGCTCTTCCTGTACTTGCTGCCTGGACCTGTCACGGCTGATTGTCAAGGAGTTTTGGGGGTTTGGGGTGATGATATGACTTTAAGGCAGACCGTAGCAATTTCACCCAATGCCACCCCAAGTTGATATCTAGACGATTATATCAGGATGCGCTTTGCATAGTCTTTGCATCTGTGTTTTGTTTTAAATTGCTAGACCCTAGGAATCCAAGTATACAAATATTACCTACATTGGGCCCCAAAGTCTGTAAATATTACCTACATTGGGCTATTTGGATTCCTAGGGAGAGGAGCTGCCCCAAACCTTGTTAATCCTTAGAAGCCGCAGTTTACCCCCTGCATGATACCTAGAAGGTCGCTTCTTGCGGCCTTCCATGGTAACCCCTATGTAACCCTATATACCCCTAAATAACCCCATAATATATCCCTTTGTAACCCTATATACCCCTAAATAACCCTATAATATATCCCTATATAACCCTATATACCCCTAAATAACCCTATAATATAACCCTATATACCCCAATATATCCCTATATAACCCTATATACCCAATATATCCCTATATATCCCTATATACCCCTATATAGCCTGTAGCTTGTGGAGCCCTATGGGGATGTAAGGTGCACTTCGATTCGCACGGAAGCGCCGGAGTTGGATCTAGCTCGCCGGCTCTAGGTGCCGAGCAGCGGAAATAGGGGTTGGGGGTTTAGTCCTTGGGGTCTAGGTTTTAGGGGAGCTTGGGGTGTAAAGGTTTAGGGATTAATGGCTTCAAGGGTCTTGGTTTAGGGGCTTGCGGGTTTGCGGTAAGAGGGTGTACCCAAGGGCGCATGTGGTAGGTTGTCGAAAATATACACTCTTTTGAATTTGGGGGGTTCCCTGTATATTTATATGTCTGCTAACATTTAGGGTGCTTCAGACGAACCTTTTTTTGATCACCTGCTATATATAGTTCGGCTTTGACCAGTATATTATAGTCCAGGGCCCAACAACAGAGCAACCCCAACAATAAACTACATAGGAGGCTTTGGGAAGGGGTTCGGGGGGCAAATCTTCCGCGGTAATAAGGAATCCAATTGTTTCAGGGTCCAGGGTCCAATTTTCTGATCACCTGCTATATGTAGTTCGGCTTTGACCAGTATATTATAGTCCCCGGCCCAACAACAGAGCAACCCCAACAATAAACTACATATGAGGCTTCGGGAAGGGGTTTGGGGTGCAAATCTTCCGCGGTAATAAGGAATCCAAGGGTTTCAGCGTCCAGGGTCCAAGGTTCGGGGTTGAGAGGCTTCCAGGCTGAGGATCTTAGGAGTGAGTGTTTAGGGTTAAGTTGTTAGTTTTGAGGGTTAGGGTTGGGTTGGGGCCTAAGGAATGGGGGGCTGACCATCCCACCCTCCCCGCACCCCGGTGAGGGCGCAACGCTTTTTTTCCACAGGAAGGGTAGTCACTTTGCCTAAAAACTAAGGTCCTACAAGGTTCGAACCTTGATCCTTAAGACTGCCGCAACGCTATAGCCCGAGGCCTTGAACCCCAATCCGAAACCCCAAACCGCAGCCCTACACCCTAAGCCCTTATACATTTTATACCCTAAACCTTGAACCCCTTAAGATATCCACTGAAAAGCCTTGCGGCAGGCCCCGAGCAGCTTGCGCAGCTGACGCCCTTTGCGCACTGGGTGACGCCCAAGCAGGCAAGTTGCCACAGGGTATAGGGTTTGTTTAGGGTACACAGGGTTTTGGGTATATAGGGTTTACGTTTTAAGGTTTAGGGTTCAAAGTTCAGGGTATAGGGTTCAAGGTAAAGGTTCAGGGTTCAGGGACAAGGGTGGAGTTTTTGGAGGGTCTGAGGTTCCAGGCTTGATGGGGTTTAAGGGGTTGAGGGTTTAAGGGTATAAGGGCTTAAGGGTATAAGGGTTTAGGCGTTTAAGCGAGTTAAGGGTTTAAGCGTTTAAGCGGTTTAGGAGTTTAACAATTTAAGCGTTTAAGGGTTTACGGGTTTAAGCATTCAAGGGTTTAAGGGTTTAGGGTTTTCCAGACTTTGCAAGGTGTGGGCCTGGATTAGTCTTACTGGTTCTTAGAAGGGAATAAAGGACTATGATCCCTACAAATTCCCTGTGTCATTTGGGGGTTTCCCAGAATGAGGGGTACCTTATTGGGTTTCCCCATACTAATTGAGGATGATAGTATGTTGGGCTCTATATCGAGTTTTCTTATTTTGGGAAACTACCACATATTCCCATATTCCCTACAAAGAACCAGGCAGTAGTATGGTGCCGTCCTTGTGTTCCTGGATTTCAGCGGCGCCTGTTTCAGTCCGCCCTCCGCACTGTGGCAACACGTTAAGGGCTTAGGATTAGGGTGTAGAAGTTCGCAAGCTGCCTGAGTATTCCCTTGGTGCTTCACTGCATCGCTAGGGGATTGGAATGAAGAGACTAATTCAGCAGTTTCTATTTTCTCCCATTATTTTATCTAATCCCTAGATATCCCCTATTTCATCGCTATTCTAGTCCTCATATCCATTGACAGGAGAAGTATCGCTACGACACGCGCTTCTTTCTGACACGGGCGGTCAACGCCAGCGCGGCCTCGCTGCCCGTGAAAGGCGACCCCAAGGACACAGTTGCGAGGTTTGGGGGTTTCTACCTAGACCGCTATACTGGCCCTAACCCCTAAGGTTTAGGGCTTTAGGATTTAGGGTTTAGGGACCTAGACCCCCATACCCCATCATTAGGGTACTCAACTTTGTATAGCTTATATAGCAGATACTAGACATAGAGTTGGATACCCCCAAACGCAGGGTAGGGTAGCGATGTCCGGAGAACGATCTCTACCTGTTGCCTGTTTACCCTAGAAAGCAAAGCCTTTATATAATACAGTACCGACATTGGGCCCCAAAGTCTATCAATGTTACCTACAGTGGGCTATTTGCGGCCTTAGGGTTGTGATTTATGTTTAGGGTTTAGCTTTCACGTTATAACCTATACTCTTCCCCCACCCCGCAAGAGAATAGCTAATTGAGTGTCGGGAGGGTTGCAGGGTAGGTTACAGGCGTATGGCAACCTCAGACCCTAGTATAGGGGCCTAAAGTATTGCTAGTAGTATTTTTTTAGTGGGTTCTCGGGGATATGTAAGGGTTTAGGGGTCAGGATTGTAGGTTAGGGTTAAGGTTACTAACTACCAATATCATCGTCCGAGGTTCCCGGCATAATTATACTAAAGGGTTTAGGGTTTAGGGTACCTCAAATGGACCCCAAAACATGAGTAGCCCTTAGGGCCTGGGCTTTTACATAATCATATATTTCTTCAAAGCCTGTGCTACGATTTCTATAGTCACAGTCCAAAGTACCCAATTATTGGGTACTTGGACCCTTAGGGTAATTACTTAAGGCGCTACATTAAGCTGTTGCTGGTTCCTTTTTTAGGGATTTCACAGTGTTGTCGCTTGGGGAGTGTACTTGATGGTTCGCGGCAACTACGACTGGCTATCGCCGCATTCTAAGCGCAATGGGGGACTCGGAGGCTTCATAGGTCGAGCGGCTGAAGATAACCCTGAACCTCCAGGTGGACCCTGATCATAGGGTGTGTGACCAGCTTCAAAAAACTTCCCTACGCGCCCAACCAGCACATTTTTGCAATCGAGCCAGGCTCATCTTTTCAGGGTTTAGCGTTTTTGAGTGTAGGGTTTTTCATTCCCAAGCATGCGATTGGAATTATAGTTCGCCAGTGAGAACACGAGTTTCAGCAATTCTTGGCAACTTCCAGTTCTTTGGCTTGGCAAGGAGTTCAGGCCTTCATGACAGGGCCCGTTCTAGACAAGGGTTCAGGCTTAAGGTTTTCGGCGAGGTCAGGCACCCTCAGTGCAGTTGCAACACCCTGATCCAAAATAATGGGGGTTTGCATGAAATAGGGCTCCCTTATCATAACAAGGATTACTATTGTGGCGCGTCTCTAGTTATAGAAGCTACCAAACATCTTGTGGAGGAGGTGGATGACGTCTGCTGGGTGTCTCCGACGGAGGCTTTATCCCTCCATGCGACGGAGGCACAATGATGAGAGTCCCAGGGAGCCCCCATTCCCTCAACACAATGACAAGCCAACACGCTGAGAAACGATATTCTCAACAAGTACATATTATTGGGAGGGTGGTTGTGGGCCTCTTCTCCAGGGGATTATGCATCAAATCGTATTGAGATGAAGAAGGCGCATCACGCGTCTCAGGGGGCTAGCTACCAAGTGATGGCTGACCTTAAGTGAGGGTTGGCAAACATTGGGATGTAGGACCCGCAGGCTGGCCTCGAATGTTAAAATTTCAGTCTGGATTCTCGTTACTTAGAGTGATTCAGGAAGATCCCTTGATTTGCACTCAGGTTCCAAGAATCATCTAATTAAGGCAAGTGCCTGAATGAATTTGAGGCATGACTACTGGGCTCTCTAGGTAGGTATCCTTTGTACTTTCGGGCAGAATTCCTTTTTGGCATTACAGAAGGCATATGTGGGGAATCTTCAATTAATATGAGCAGCGGCCAAAAACCTGAGAGGAACCGCGACCCCGACCGTGGACACGCCACGCGTGATTCACGTAGATTACACGCAGCACCATTCGAAGAACTGACAATCGGCTCTCCAAAAACCTTTCCACGGGGCCTCTAAAGAGACAAACAAATTTTGAAAGCCATTCCCAAGAGCCTATTCGCTCTCCAAACCTTGTCAAGGGGTCTCTAAGGGCCTCTAAATCCAAGAAGCATCTAAAACCTTCCAAAACCTCTCCAAGGGGCCTCTAAATCTTTTCGGAGGGGCTTCGAACACGTTTCCAAGAGGTCATCACTTTCCAGTGCCTAACGGCTTCTCAATAAAACCCTTGCAAACCTCATCGCAGCCTCTGGAAGCTCTCTTTCCCCTCCCAACTGTCCGCTTCAATTTCAAGTCCACTTTCCATTCTACTTTGCAACTTTCAACTCTCCACACTCCGCTCTGCGTTCTCCACACTCCACTCTCTACTCTCCACTTCCCTAAACCCTATACCCTAAACTCTAAAATCTTGATCCCTAAGCCCTATTCAACACCTAAACCCTGTAAGCTGACCCACAGAATGCTAGGGCTCCAACTTTCGCCTGCCACCTCCTACCTTCTTGATTATGCAGTCGCTTGTCTTGCCCCTGGGCCATGATGGGTATATTCGGATTATGTAGGGATTCTATAGGGGTATGTAGGGATTATATAGGGTTATATTAGGGATAATGGAAAAGAACATGGAAGCTACTTTTTAGGGTTCAGGATTTAGGCTCTAGGGTCTGCCATATGAAGGCAAGGAATGAGAAATGAAATATTGGAGCTTAAGGGTTATGTGGTTGGGGAATTGAGGCATCGCGTATCCTAATTAATATTCACTTGGATTCCCGAAGAGGGTTGGTACAAAGAACAACCCTGAACTCTACACCTTAAACCCCCCACAAAAGCATCCAGGTTCCATGCTTCTTCAGGGAAGGTTGGGCCTAGGGTTCATACCGCTTCATGGTGCTGCTTTGCATTTTTGATGTAAGCTTCATTGCCCAAAGGGCTTTAGGAATTTTATGGAAATTGGCTGCGTTGTCTGCAATCCATCTTATGGAGAGGGTTTAGGGGTTTAGGATTTAAACCCTTAACCCTCAACCCTAAACCTTAACCCTCTGTCTTGCATGGCAGACTTCAGAGAACCTATCAATTTTAGGGTTAAAGGTTTAGGGGATCAATTGCTTACATTTGGGAAGGTGACCCTAAACCCTCATGAGCCCTAAACTGCAAGTTCTTCCTGTTCAAGCCCAAACCTTATGCCCGCTGCAGAGCTGTAGATAGTGAATTCCCCTGGGTTTGGGAGATGAATGCCAGTAACGCTGAGCCCGAAAGGATTTTGCAGGCTTTCACCATAGAGTTAGAGCATATTCTGGGTATATTTGGGGTAGATGCGCTGCGTTTAAGATGAACTCGCGGCCAGAAGCTATTCAAGGCTTGAACCCAGGACTACCCAACCCTAATTCCAAACTGTAGAAGCCAGATGAGCCATAGTCTAAACTCCTCGCTCCTAGTATCCCCTAATAAGCCCTATAGTAGCCCCCAACATAATCCCTCATATAACCCGTAGACTATAGCTCAGATACTTAGAACATCTTTGTACTCCTACCCTAAACCCTAAACCCTTCACTTCTAAGTTACCAAGGCCTTCGCAGCCTAAAGACGCCGCCGGACTTGTTGCGAAGCCGCTTGCTAGCACCTACTTTGCGCGACCTTGGGTTCCAGGAATTGGTTGTGCTGTCTTCGGCGGTCTAAGCCTATGGATTTTAGTATTTTGGTGCACAACTGTGGTGCACATGAGGGGTACCCTAAACCCTACACCCTAAATCCTAAACCCTAAATCCTTAGAATCCGCTCAAATTCTCTTCAGGGAGCCTTGTCATGAGCTACCGCAAGCCACGCTAAACCAATGAACCCTCAACCCTGTAGGGTTTAGGGTTCAGGGTTAAGGGTTTAGGGGTTTAGGGTGTAGGGTTTAGGGGTTTAGGGTGTAGGGTTTAGGGTTTAGGGGTTTAGGGGTTTAGGGTTCAGGTGTTTAGGGGTTGAGGGTTTAGGGCTTACGGAGTGAGGTGACGAGTCTTCCAAGGTACTCCCATCCCCACTCTCAGTGAGATCATGGTCTCGGTTTTGTTCCTCTAGGGAACCCTAAACCCTATGTAACCCCTATATATCCCTTTATAACACCTATATATCCCTATATAAACCCTGTATATCCTCATATAGCCCCTATATGATGTAGGTTATATTTGCAGACTTTAGGGCCCACTGTAGGCATTATTTGTCTACTTGGATCCCTAGGGTTCTATCTTACAAGACAGAAAGAATACGATCCTACTTAGTTCAAAAACACAAGCATATGCTCTTCATACTTTGCACCCTAAGCCCTGAAACTGGGTTGCTGTTAAGGAACTTAAACTTTGGGGCTTTAATAAGGAATCCCTATTATTCATTATGTACCCATATGATGCTAGCTTAACTTCAGTGCCTTTATAGCAACCAGGAAACCGCTGTTTAGGTACGCTGGCCTTTATGGCACCTCGGCCGGCCTGCAGACGATGCCACGCGTCGAGCCCGTCCTGGACCTGCAATCCCAGCCAGTTCGCATCTACATGCGACCAGAGACTTGGATGGGAGAGTTTAGAGTTTAGGGCATGTACACACGGCCCAAAACTTGGGCGGGAGGTTTTAAACAATTGCATTTTCAACTAAAGCCAAGCCTTATTCGTTTGTACCCCAAGCCTATTGGGATTCCCGCACCCCCACAGAGGCCATTGTTTGGATAAACTTGCCTCAGAATTGCCGGTCGCAAGCTGCTGAACATCTTAGCCTGTCCGTGACCTCACGCTTCACAGGGCTTGCAAGCGTGTTGGCAAACTTGACAGGTTTCCCTATTGTGGAGACATGTCTTGATCTGACAGGTCTCGTGTGTACAGCTATTCAAGGTCTTTTCCCGTAAGCAGAGTAGTGAGTGTTTAGAACTTGACTATGCGTTGTTTCCGTCAAGCGTCTACTATAAGGAGGATTTCAAGTGCGCAGGCCGAGGGTATTCTGCAAGCAGGCCGCGATTAGATTTGCAAGTAGCCATGCAAAATATCAACATAGAAGGAAGCACTCGCAATGGCCTTGTACCAGAGAGGTCAACCAAACAATAGGAGCTGTTCCTCTCCCCCAAGTGAGCATCGAACCTCATACGGCTTTCTCTTGGAGCACAACAGTAGTCACTGTGTGACTCTTGTTTGGGAGTTCATCTTGGGTTGTGAAATGCAGCGTCGTGTCCAGAAGCCGCTATGGACATGCCGGCATTGATTACCGTCCCGCAAAGTCTCACGCAACTTCCTGAAGTCTTGTGGTTTGAGACAGTAGTCTTCTAATCTTGCTACCCTGAATCCTAAATCCTAGGCCAACATGGCGCACACGTTATGGAACCCCCCAAGGAGGAACCCATACTTTGACGTAGTCTGCCAGGACCCTCCTTGCACCAAAGGTGGGGGTATATGGTCCCTAATAGTGGGTATGTAGGGTATCCAGAGGGTAGACGGAGGGTCTAGCCTTCACAACAGAGACTTGGGGCTTACGGGTTTAGGGTTTCAGGGTTTACTGCTTTCCCTTAGCCCTATATAGCCCAAACCCCTAAAACCCTAAACCCCAAAGCACTAAGCCCTAAACTTAACTGGACGCCCTAAATCCAGGAGCGGACCCCGAAACCCTAAACCCTTAAGCTCTAACCCTAAACCCCTAAACCCTAAATCCAGGAGTGGACCCATCTGCCGCCGGGCGTGCACGCAGACGGTCCAGCCACGGTCTACGTCGGTGACAGCCTCCCCGAGCCTGGGTTATCTGGGAGGTGTTCAAGGGACCCTTCCTTATCTTTAAAACGCTTATAGGGTTTAGGCATTAGGGTTTAGGGTCTAGGTTGTAGGGTGGGATATTTTCCCCCTATAATTAATGGAGAATCAGATGGAAAAGAACATAAGAACATGGAAAATGGACTGGAAACTGGGTAAGATAGGGGTGTAAGAAACTTAAAGCAACTTATCATACTGTATATATATATATATGGTTCAGGGTTTAGGGTTACCATGATGGGTATATGTATATATATAGTAAATAATAGGGTTTCCCCAATATACAAACTTAATTTAAGTTCCTGAACAGCAACCCAGTAGTCGGCAGTTCAGCAGCTCAACATTGTTTACTGGTATCTTCTGGGGCTCGAAGGAGCTATAGCCTAAACTCCTGGCATCCCCCTTGTGAACCCCCATGATACTGCCCAATATAACCCCCTACATAATATAATCCTCTTCGAGCATAAGCAAAGGATGATACGAGCTACGGCCAATGTTGCCTCATGAAGTTAATGGGCATGGGTCTGTAAAACTCCATAAAAAGGAGACTTGAACGAAGCATGGCTTACGTGGAGGATCTCTGAACTTAGTATGAAGTCTACTTAACAAGAGATTTAGGGTGCTTGTAGTACCTGAACCCCAAAAGTATGTAAAATAATAACCCTAAGCCATTAACAACAGCTCAAAAGGCTATAATTTTACATACCTTAGGGGTCCAGGTAGGGGTTCTTGGGGGTGGTAGGTAGACTTACTAGTTGAAAAATCATCCAAATAGTTCATGGCGACGCCTTGGTTTGAGTCCCTCCCCTGTGTCTTAAACCAAACCCAAAAGGCCCATACAGGTCAATACTAGATACTTAGAGCCCAAAGGGGTTCCCATATAACTCCTTTAGGGCCCAGGAATATTATAGTATAGAGCTACGTGGACCCTTTGGGAAACCGTCACTGCAGACATCACTGGACTCTCTGAGGGAAGCACTAACGCCGCAGAGAACCTCGAATTCGGAGTTAAGTTTTGATGTATGTTTGAGGCATGCAATATTACGACTAAACTCTAACCCCCAAACACCAAGCCCTGCTGTAAACTCTAAACCCTGAGGCCCTGAACACCCCTTGAAAGCTCACAATCGCGCAGAGCTTCTCCGTGTCGCTGGCAAATTTCTTAGCAGCGTCACTGCTGAGCCGCTCGGGCACGCTGCAGCCGTACCTGCAAGAAGATTTTGATTGGAATAGTTCATGGGTTCCCTAACCACCCCCCCCTATACTATCCCCGCTTAGGTTTCTCCTGTAACTAGTCTTATTTCCTGATCACGATCACGATCATCAAGCGAACCTATCTGGCTTCAAAATCAGCCTTTGTGACCTTAACCAACAGGAGGCCTTCGAATTTGTTACCATGCTGGATTCAAGGGCCGAACTTCTTAGTCTTTCTCCTGATAATGCTGCGGAAGCTGAAGCCTCTGAGGTTTCGGCAGGTTTCTTCTTGGCTTTACAAGCTTTAGGGTATTCCTGACTTTGGGAAGATCCCAAGAGACGCGTCTAGCGACTCCCATGTTAACAACTCATCTTGTCAAAGAGCCTCAAGAGCCCATGCGGGAGCTCAACTTCATTTTTGCCAAGACAACCCGCAGAAATCTAGTGGGGAGCCTAAGGGATACGGAGGGGCGGTCAGGAGAACTCATTAAAGAGAGGCATCGCTGTGTCATGTAGAGGGGTTGTAGGGTCATAGAGGCACCTTTTATTGTGGTAGGGGTTTACGGCTTGGGGCTCGGGAGGCTGGGATTCAGGGTACGGGAATGAGGAACTAGGATTCAGAGCTTAAGGTTTAAGATTCACTGCTTCAATGTAATTCCTTTAAATTTGGTATGGTTGTTTGGCCATAGTTTTTATGCAGGCCCCCCCCAACAAAAAAACAACAAGTAGTGTCTATGTAGGGTTTATTCGGAGGCTTTGGTTGGGGTTCAGGGATTCCAGGACTTTGGGGTCAATGCTTGAGAGTGTAGCGTTCAGGGTTTAGGGTTGAGGATTTGGGGTTGACTGCTTGGGAGTTCATGAAACATAGTAGTTGGTTGGAAGTGGTGCTATAACTCTAGTCAAAGACCTATACGGTGTCAGATACCGAGATTGCAAGTAAGTAGTCGCAAACTCACTTGCAGGCAATTCCTAACTCCCGTGGGCCTCCACCTATGGGTGAGGGCCCATGTATGGTAGCGGTACCCCAGTTGGACACGAAGTATACTCACCAACATTCCAAAGGAATACACACCTCACAAATCAACAAGTAAAAAATAAGTTTAGTCTGTGGGTCCATCTTGGGTTCTCCTAGCCACGCCTCCTAATCACTCTTAAGCAGCCCTAAGTTAAGGGGAACCCAGTTTGTGCAGCAGCGGGGGGCAGCACGGAATACATAAGTTCAGGGTTGAGTTGCGGTTCAGAGTTTATGCTTCAAGGCTTAGGACATAAGGCTTCACAAAGCGCAAGTCAACCTTTCGGGTGGGGAGGTTCGGAAAGTTCTGAACGATACGCTGGCTCCTGATTCGGCATTTTAGGCTAAGGGTTTAAGGGCTGCGGTCTTTGGTCTTTTACTTGTGGGAGGGTGGCCCAAGGTGTGTGAATACCTTGTCAACCTATTCACTTGGAAGTCCGCGGCAAGTATAGCCTATTTAGTAGCTGTAGTTCTGACCTTTAAGTGCAGTTACCCAAGATACATCGGCATTCGGCGTACAGTTTCTAGGTAGGTTATGATTCTATATCTGCCCTGGACTGGAGCCCTCCTATTTTTTGGATGTTAGGTGTCTATTTTGACTTAAAAACTACAAGCTAATAGCCTAATAGCAGGACAGCCCAAACCCTGGACCTCCACGCAGGGCCCTAAACCTTTAAACCCAAATCTTGCAAACCTAAATCAAGAAAGCCTAAACCCGAAACCCGAAAAACTTAAACCATACAGTCCCCCTGCGGTATATGGGGATCTTACTATAATATACCCAAAGCCATATTCTATCTACTTAATTAAGGGGGACTCTAAAGCCTAAACCTTAAATGGTAGTTTCCATTTTCTTTTCCAGTATCCCAATATAAACTCAACATATCCCTAATATTCCATCTACGTAAGGGGGACCCTAAACCCTAAACTGAGTGAGCCCGGGGCCGTCGAGCAGGGCGAACGCGCCGAAGCCGGCAGGCGAGGCAGCTCTGGAGCCTAAAGCCCTCCGGCGGGCGACAGAGCTCCCAGTCCCACAGGCAGCTGTGGGCTGCGCGGTAAGCCCGGCAGGCCGCTGGCGAGT
>CAJNIZ010005858.1:99339-118015 GCA_905231905.1 Symbiodinium pilosum | reverse complement strand
GGGTGGCAGGACTGGGATGCACAAAGGCGGAAAGATAGCTGAAGTCAAGTCATGCCAGCGCCCGCAGCCGGACACAAAGCTGTGCTGACCAAAATGGCGAAACCCGGAGCGACACTGCGGGATGCAGCGGAAGTGGAAGATGTGCAAGCAGCCTCCGTCCAGATCAAGAGGTATTGGGTCAAGGGGTACAGTAGCAAGCCAAGCGGAGTGCAATCTGCCGGCGACTGGACGAAAGAAGTTTTGCATGTCACCAACTAACGACGAAACCACCTCCGCTTCGGCGCGGATGCGAAGCGCTCGCTGCAGCGGCTTGCGACCGAGGCCTGCGTATTCAACCATTCGCAGATCACTTGTGTCTTTTTTTCCCTTTTTCCAGGTCGCAAGACCCAGGACAAGTATTGATGGTGTGAAGCATCGCCAAGTTCGTGCTTTCACTATCTCGTGCATTGCATGCTGCGTCTTTTCAAATATGCCTGGCGTTGGCAGATGCAGCTGTCTGACAGCGATAGGCAAGGCATGCTGTGCGCCATAGGCCACTCACGCAATTTTGTTGGCTAGTGAGCATAAGGCGAAGTAAGACCTTCACTTCCGACAAGACCACCGCACAGCACCAAGATTGTTTTCCAAGTGACAGCCCAGTTGTTGTTTCCAAAGGCTTCAAGAAGGAGCTCTGGAAACGCTTCTGCGTGTGAGTTGCAGAAACTTGCAAAACAGAGTGCTACTTACACTTAGTAGTTTCCAGTCCATTTTCTACCATCCCAATATAACCCCAATATATAACCCCAGTGTCATGCATGCAGCTCCTGAGCAGCCTTCCAGTTTTGCGCGCCAGCGAAGATGACGCGAGACAAGCTGATTCAGCCTGCAGGTATCACGCGTGGACTTCGGTCATTTGATAGAAGTTAGAAGGAGCGGATGTGTGACAAATCCGCAGCTTCGGCTTGGGCCCTTGCACATCCATGCTGCAACTGAGAGAGTGTCAGAGCAACTCTGTGTCACAACTATTGACAGAGCATGCCACCTCAGTGAGACTGGTGCATCAGGTGTGCACAGACAGTTGCAGCGACTTTACGTCCAGCTGCTTGTCCATTTTCTTCCGCTGAGCCAAGCTGTGCCATGCAGATCCCATACCGCCCAAGTTGCAGACGTTTGCCTTGCGTTCCCTGTCCACCAGTCAAGGAGCTCCTTCACAACAGCTGATTACGTGACACGGTCCCTGCGGCTTGCATGTGCTGCAGGTTTCATCCTCTCTAGGCTGTCGATGGAAGGCCCAGCTTGAAAACAAAGCAGCGCCTTGTTAGTAGTTAGTGTGCTGTCACCACGGCGAACTACAAACCTCTGCAGCTTAGGTAGTGGTCAGCAGTGAAGCTTGAACACAGTCTGGACTCAAGGACCCTGTCAAACGTACGGTGCGCCCGTGCGCACAGCTGTCCGTGGCGATGATTTCGGCCAACCTGTTCAAGAGTGACAAAAGATTCAGGCAGTCTGCTGGCAAAGGGGGATGGCGAGAAAACCAGGCACGACATGCAAATGAACGGGTCCTGCAACTCAGGGACCCATTTGAGAGAGCTGCATGCTCGAGCGTGTTGTGTTTTGCGGCCTGCATGCCCCCGCGCTGCGGCATTTCAGTTGTTTTGTCAACAGGAGAAAGCTTTCTGGCCTTCTGGCATGACACAATGTTGATCTGCAGCTGTAACTTCTGACTTCTGCTCCAGAATTCTGCAGGCGTCAGGTAGTGGGCCCGGCAGGATGCGTTCCTGCACACATCCAGAGGGGCCTCGCAGGGTGGGAAGTGGGCCATGCTCGGGAGACAGTGTGTGGCTACAGGCTCGACGGCACCAGGCCTTGCCTGTGTTTTGCGAACTGCTTGCTCCCGCCTCCAGCGCGAGACGCATCAGGTTTCACTGTACGGAGCTCCAACAGCTTTGAGGATGGAGCCGTCCTGCAAGCGGTTGAAAGACTAAAGCAGCTATGGCCACCATCCGGCGCGACTGGCATAAAATCATACAACCTTGGGCCTGTTGCCTTGGCTTATATTGCCTTCCGCAATGAACATAGGCTGAGCGTCTGTTCAAACATCCGAAGTGCTGCGCCATTGTCCTTGTGCTGTCCCTCCATTGCCGCTGTTGCCGACAAACTCAATTTGACAGGCGGCACAAAGGTTGGGGTGGCCGCGAAGAGTCATATCTGGAGCGCTGGCTATTCATTTTTACGAGCCGTTTCTCATCATTTATCTCTCAGCTTGAAGCTTGAAGTCGATACACCCGTGGCCCACAGCCACTGGCCTCAGCATCCGCATCTTGGGTTCTAACGAATTGTACGCCTCGCAGATTTCTTGTGAGAGGTTCCATCAGCCTGGGGTCGCAATGCCTTTCATCCAAACATCCAAGCAAGACGTGAGGTTCCTTGCCTATGCCACACTCCACAGTCGAGGGAGGGCGAAGGGCTTTGCCTTAGCATTTGATACGAGTTGGCCACTGATGCATCTCTGCCTGCGAGAAAGCGTGGCCAAAAGAGCGGAGTCATATCCCCAAGACTACCATGAAGGGGCATGTGTGAATATGTACCCCCGGCATATTGAGATTTGCAAAAGTCGGCCCCATCACAAGAGAACGTTAATGTTACGCTGAATTTCCCTGCAAGCATTGGTTGCATTTTTGAAAAAGAAAGCAGCTTACCGGACAGAACTGTATCACGAAATGTACCAAGACATGATTTGTTTGGCGTGTGAGCAACTTCTGTTGGACATGGTCTGTCAAGAGCACTTGTGAAAACCGTTTTGTTCCCGGTGAGTATTCTCAAAGTTTCTACTTCATCTTTTTTGTTCACATGCTTTTTTGTTGTGACCCTGGTAACAAACAACGCTTTCGCCTGCCAACCCAATTCTGCAGTGACACAGAAAGGACATCCGGCAATGTCAAACTTGCTAGATGAGACGGGTGGGGGGATGCCATGCAACAAATACGATTGAAACTTGAGCAAACATGTCAATGTGCTGTGAGCATCGCAGGTGGGTGAATTGAGACTTCTTGTTTGCAAGCGCGCTGGGGCTGAACGAGGGCAGTCTGCTTGGTGGATCTTGGTGGTAACGATTTGGGTCGGCCGAGGCTGATTCCGTCATCTTGCCCTTCAACGCGCGGAGCGCATACGGTAGCTCTTGGCCGTTGGGCCAGGTGGTTGTTCGCCTACGCGGACAGGACGTTTTCTCAGACACGAGGGTGCGAGTAAGGGGACCGTGGAATTTTGGAGTTTCTCTGCATTCAAGCAGCACAACTCAGCTTCGCAGACAGGCTTCGCAGACGGCTTTGCAGGTGTTGGGGACCCCGGCGAGCCGCGTGCCGGCATGCGGGCCCATACGGGTTGCACAGCGAGCAGCAGAACTTCCTCGCGGAAAGATCAGCGAAGTGCGAGGGCCAAATCCCTTTGCCAACCATTTGTTTAAACAAATTCGTTCTCGACACGCCCAGTTGCAACACATGTCGCAACATGCGGACAGAATTGTTTGCTGGTTCGACGTGCGCGTTCCAGGTTGGGACGGCATGCGTCTGCCTATGCTTTATGCTTGGTTCCTGGGTCAGGAGCAGGGATTACGATATCACAAAAATCAACACAAGACTGAATAAACGCGCGCCTTTGTGCGTGTTTGGTGACTGGTCATGGGGCAATTTTCCACGTGAGCATCGCAAATATGATGTTGGACCCAGAAGGTTATTTCGAATGGCCTCCTTCCCATACGCAAGTGGTTAAAAATTGCACTGCCCAGCGCGGGGACACCTTTGTTTGGCAGTTTGCCATGCACGTTGCAGGTCTGCCACGTGCAAGGTGGATTGCACGAGCTTTAACAAAGCAGCCGACGGGCAGACCTACATATTGCAGGCAACATATCTTGGACGCTTTGTTCATTGGACGTTTTGGAACACTTGGCAATGAGTAGCTGTGGACGACCGAGAAAATTGCCACATTGCGATTCTAGAGGATGTGTTTCGCGCAAGCTTTTGTTTCAGTTGCACCCCAAAGCGAGGTGCCGACGCAGAGGCGCGCCTAGGAGTTTAAGCGGGTGTGCCGTTTGGGGGGCCCTGCCATGCTCCCCTGAAATTTGCTGCAAAAATGCTGAAATCGGGGGTTCACGGGCCTGAAAACGCGAAACCCAGTACCGCGCGACCGCTTACTGCCTCGAGGGCTTTGGTTGCCCCAAGGGCGTTTTAGGGGTGATCCGGACATATCCGGACGCGCTCTGTCAGAATGCCTTGGCATCGGCATCGTCAAGCTGCACTGATGAGTTCCATGGCCATGGAGAGACAATTGGCAAAGCAGGGAGACCATGTAGGTTAGGTAACGATGTTGGTGGCCAGCAGAGTGGATCACCCTCAAACATTAGGTGCGGGGGAGTTAATCCCAGCAAGGCTTGCAGCATAGGTGCCCAAGGTCATGAAAGGCGCCCGTGTTCGTTGGGAAAACATGTTGCGGATGCTGCCAACAAAGGCGCGGGAACTGCCAGGACAGACCACGGACCACGTGAGCTGTTCCAGAAGTGTGCGTAGAAAGCAACCGGTGCTAGGCAGCCGGCTTCGTTGACCATCTCGCTTCATCCTTCAAACTTGCCAATTTTTGTTTTCCGGCTGCACTTTTTGAAGACCGTCGACGCGATCCCAGTACAACCATTACGACCCTATGCAATTCCCGCCGGGCAGCTTGCAAAATTTTACATCACTTCCATTTACACAAATGTTCAAAGGATACCTGGTTTGCTCGACGCGACACGAAGCACGTCTGACCTTCCTTTTTTTTCAGGCTTTTTTCAGCTAGAGTGCATGGTTTCAAGCCTAGTTTTCAGCGACCGGCATCTGAGAATACAATTTTGTTGTTTTTCCTCGGTCCTTTTTACTCGCAAACTCCCGTGGTCGGTGCTGGTACATCTACTGGCGCAGAGGGAGGCGGCTGGGCCCCCCCTCTGCGTCCGCGAGGTGGAGCATCTGGTCCAGCTTCGGGCCTGCTTCGCTCATGGGAAGCAACGTGCCCGCGAACGCCTGCTGCACCGACTGCTAGCATGCCCCACCAGCGGCGCGTCGAAGCGGCCATCGCTGCCTGGCACAGGGTTGGCGACGCGGACACGGACGAGGTCCCGCAGGATGCGCTGGGCTCCATGGTTCCAGCGGCCACTCACCTCAGTGCCCAGAACCACCAGGCGCTGCGGCCCCCAGCGCTGAGACGTAAAGTTTCCAAGTAAGAAAACAATGTGTGGAAATCGCCAATAAGAACGTAAACATCGGTCAGACCAGGACAGATTGTTGGATGCTTGCTTTCATCTGCCCTGAAATGCGGCGGTTCCGACCATGCAAAATCACGTGCCAAGACACGGCCCACGGACGGGCCACAAAACCAGCATTGAGAATTCATGAACTTGTAAATACTCACGAGGAATGGACACGGCGTCAAATACGCATCCAGATTGGACGATTCCTTGGTTCAGCTTGACGGCATACCATTTGTGGGTTGGGACCATCTCAGTGTTGGACTATACACAAGGAAGCGGCTGAACCTGCATTGTCGCAAAGTAGCCCCATCGCTCTCAAGGGGGTAAGCAGCAAGAGCAACATGCCCACCCAACATGCACTGTAAACAGTGGGACGTCCTGTGCAATTGCGAAGGTCTGAGGAAAAAAACACCAACTGCTGACAGCAACATGTCGTCGGCAAATCTCAGCTCCACCAGTGGATCGCGGCGCCCTTGCCCCCCCCAAAAAAAAACAACACTAAAATCAAACCCTCACGCCTGCCTTCCGACCCTGCATTGACCACCTCAGCACTGCACCCAAAAAAAGTGGATTATCGGATTATCTTTTTTTCCTGCACGACTTCTTTTTCCGCGAACGGGCCCCAAGATCTCGTGCGGGCAACAAAATAATATAGAACAAAAAATAATCAAACGAACGTTCACAAAAACAGACTTTTGTTTCCCCCTCGACGCTGTGGTAACGTTTTGTGGTTTATTCGGGTTCATGCAACCGGAAGATATACCTGACATACCGACAACACCTGCACATTGGAGCGTTGAATGCTGTTGACTACGACGAACTCTGTTGGGAAGACCGCCTGGACTTGATTGTAGCGAACCTTGGTTTGAATTGTTGCATCTCTGGAACAAAAGGGTGCGTCAAATCAGGGCAAATGTCGAAATGCAAGGTTGGTCTCGCAATTATTTTCGCCTTTTTTGTCCAGGCAATCGCAAAAGCATTCCTGGAGCCGGCAGTCGCAAAGTTTGAAACGTGAAGTCGTTTCCCAGAGGAGTAGTTGGGATAATTTGGTCTGGTTTTGTGCACAGTGACTGTGATGGATTTTGTGGGATTGGCATTGGACGCAACAGGTCTTGTTATCACGTCACAAACAACTGTTTACTAGTTTACTAGGTTCCGAGCGATTGTTAGGAGAAAGAACACTGCTGGTTCGGCCTTTTCCGAAGCAGCGACATTCCTCTGCTTCCTGGCACGCCATAGGGCTGCAACAGTCCCCGCGCATTTCCGTGTTGCGGCCCACGCTGCCTTTCTCTGTGTCGCATGTGTCGCGGCAGGCTGCCATCCTTGCCATTTTTGCGCACCGAGCATTCGCCAGCTCCAAGCCGGCCCGCGACTTCAACGCCGAAAAAAAGGCGCGGCACCGCCCCGCCTGTGTGGGTTCGAGGTGATGTTCGAGGTAAATGTCGCACCACTTTCGCTGAGCCGCCTGCGCGCCAGGATCAGGCTCACCCGTTCAAATCATCCTACCAATTTACATTCTGGGCATGACGACTGTGCTGCCAGTAGCGATGCAGCTGCCGGTCCGGTTCGTTTTACGGTCACGTGCTGGGCCTTGCGAGATCCATATGGTCACGTACTCTTGCCGACGATGCCTCGCGGTCAGCCGGCAACAGCGGCATGATCCATTGCCTCGTGTTTCACTGCTTATGGCATGTTGTACCAGCTTGAAGATGTGCCCCACCATCTGCGCGCCCAACCATGCGCGGCAGCGGCGCGCAGGCCCGGCGCCTGCTCGGCCCGCAATTGCACGAGTCGCTGCAACAGCCTCAGCGTTCCACCGCCCGCCAATTGCTGCCTGCCGATAGCGCTCCACGTACGCGCGCCCTCCGGCACTGCCCCGTCCCTGCCTGCTGCCCAACGGAAACGATAGTGGCGTCGCAGGCTCCGCCGTGCAGCGTGGCGCCATAAACAACGAAATCAGGCTGTCGCCGGTCCTCTGGCGCAACCCCGGGCGCAGTTATGTGCGCGAGTCACTGCTGTGGAGCCATGCCTGCCGGCTCTTCCGCCTTGCTCTGTATATACGCAACGGGGCCCAAGCGGCGCCGGAGAGCGCGGTGCATGAGTTCAGCCGTGAGAGTTGTGGTCCCATCAGCGGGTATGGATGTGAGCCAAGCCCTGGCGTGTGGGCGGTGCAGGGGGTGCTGGAAGATGCTGGAGGTGTATGCGTACATCCCAAGTGGGGAATGACATCGTGTCAAGGATGGGGAGGCCGGGGGATCGGGAAGGGGAAAAAAAGGGGGGGGGCTACAAACATGAACTCGGACCTAGCGCTTAGATGTTTGAAGTAGGGGAATCGGATCCAGGCCGACAAATCCAAGTCCGTGTGCTGTAGTTAGTATGGTGACGGAGAGAAAGAGAGGAACAAAACAACAATCAAGGATTCGGGGGGTGCAGTATGTAGGGCTCAAAGCATTTTTTCCTGATTTCCAACTCGAAAAGAATGCCTGATCCTTATTCGAAATCTTTCGCCGATGTCACAACATGTGGTGAACCGAATGTATGCGCAGCAAACAGTTCATGTTTTGCAGGCGGGTAAAAAACTGGCTACCGATGTCTAAGGGATGCTAGCATCCCTAGTGCCGCTGCAAAGAAAAGCCTGCAGCTTCGGCCAAGGCAGAACAAAACAAACAAAAACAAACATTGAAAGGAAAAATGCGCCGCCGCAACACGAGCTATGGACACCTTGGGGCGGTAGGTTGTGGGCCCTGGGCCATTACTGAATGTTGAAAATCGTATTTTGTTTAAGATCATCGTGTTCAGGAACAAAAATGCGAAAAACAAATCAAGGCTGCTAACTTGCCGAGAAGAAGAAAAGGCTTCGGAACGTTTGAACTTGAAAAACTGCATGTGCCGACCCTTCCAAAACCACGCGTTTGCCTGCATCCTTTGCATGCCAAATTTCTCCCCAGGCTACTCGCCAGTGGACGAAATGGTGCCATGCGACGCGCGGCCTCCTCGCACCAGTGTGCCAGCCGGAAGGCTGTCGTGGTTGTACGTACCTTTGCTCCTTGCGGCTGCGGGCTTTTTGTCCGCGGATGCAGCCATTGCTCCTGCAGACACTAGGTTCGCGCACGAGTTGATGGGGCGAGCGAGGTTAGTCCTGCCATTGCCAGCAGCGGTGGCCGTGAGTGCCGGACCTGGCGATTACATCGCGGTGGACCGCTGGACGGTTGTTTGAGGACTCTTGTGCTGCTGGAGGTGTTCGGCTGGGGCAACCGCTGTGCGTGCATTGGCGGAGGACATGCGACATGCCCTCAATTGCAAGGGACCGCCGGAATGCCCGAACAATGCGGAAGATGGGCGACAGTCCCCAGCTCCGGGCCGTCGGGGCCAGCGAAGCCAGGGCCGTGCCCACTCTATGGCGAGCACTGACGGGCCCAACCAAGCGCCCGCCTCAGCCGCGAACTGCCATCCCAGCAAACGTGCTGGAGCAGCAAGCAGACCTGGGCATCCAGCTCGGCCCAACATTTGCCGTTTTAGCGCTGCGCGATTCAACGCCCGGCGAAGCTTCGGGCGGAGCATTTCGAATTCTTGTGCCAAGACGTGCCGGCCTTAGTGTCGCGCACCGTCGCCAAAGGCTGAGCGGACACCTTTAATCAAGCCACGCGCCCGTACCAATTCGCGCTGCAAGCCTGTGCAGGTACAGATGCCTTGACAGCCCATGTGCGTTCCGCGCTGGAGCTGCGCCTGGATGCTGTCCTGGTGTCATTGGACGGGCGGAGGGCAAAGTGCGGCAGAAACTCGCGCCCTCCTGCAAGCCGAGGGCTGGCGAAAAAAGGTGCACGCACTGGCGGGAGGCTGCAGATGGAATTCGCCAACCTCGCCTGCAAGACACGGGCCTAGGCGATTGACCACATGGTTGGCAGTCACATACGACGCGAACTCGAAACCTACACTTCCGTGAGCGCGTGCTTCTGCCAACGTTGTTGCCAAGCGCTTGTGCTCCCGTGCTCTCACAAGCCGGACGCCGTGCACCGGCATGGCTATCAACAGTCCCCGCGGAGCCCGCCACAACGCTGGAGCCACATGCCATGCAGATTGCCCTCCGCCGACGGCTGCGCCCCCCCCCCCTTGCCCATCAGCTCGGACCTCTGCGCAGGGCTGCGGCGGACCGGTGGGCGCTTTCGGCGATCACGGCTTTGCCTGCCCGCGCACAAACCTCCTCGCACAGCGCGCCGAGGTCTTGGAGCGGGCACGAGTAGCCAGGGAGGCTGTGGGCCCAGATGGCCATGCAGGTTGTCCCGCAGCAGTGGCTGGCCTACACCACCGCGCCCCAAGTCGATCCGATTGACAGCCAGCTAGATTTGGAGGCGCCCTTTGCTGCGATGCCACCCGGGTCAGCGACAGCCGAGGGAAGACCAAAGCGGCCAAATCGCGGGGGCAAATGCAGCGTCCGGCCCGGGCGAAGGGCTGCCGCGGGTCTTGCGACAGCAGCGTGGCCAAGTAGCGCTTGACTGCCGCATTATGGTGGCGGCATGCCGGGGCGGAAATCCTCGGTCGCCGGGCAGAAGCATGCGCAGGAGTTCATTTGCACGAGGGGTAGAACCGTAGGTGAGCGATAAGCCTAGAGGGTATTAGACCCGACGGGACAAAGACCCTGCAGGGCTGAGCCGCTGTCAAAGAGGAGTAGGGTAGCTGATGTGCATCGGTGACAGAAATGATTCTACAGACCCATCCATCTGGGAGCGACATGCGCCGTTCAGCGGAACAGACCTGACTATTCAAAAGCAAACCACAAGTATGGCTTTTCGAAGCAGGAATCCAATGAAACGTGGATGCTTGCCTAATATTGTACCGGCACGCCAAAAAAATGACTGCACATACGATTGGTGAAACAACTAAACTTGCCGAACTTGTAAACATCAGTTTCAGTTTGTGTTTTCCTCGGATTTTTACGCCTGCGCGACTTGTTTGGTCCAGTCTGGCGCAGCTACACCTACCGTCTACCCCTGCCAGACCTTGTTGCTAGCGCAGTGGCACCGCCGGCTCGGCCAGCGTACCTAGAGCTCAGCGCGGGTGGCCCGCAGCGGGACCGCAGAGCGGCGCCATCAGTCGCCGCCGTGCAGGGCTGCGGCTGCCCCGTGCGTGTGAGCGGGGCTTCGTCATGGCCAGCTACTGTTGTCTGCAATCCACGCCAATGCGAAGCCATTGTCATGCACACGGTAATGTCAAGACATGCTGAGTGAGCGCTGCGGGTTGAAGATGTGTTCAGGAATGACTGACTGCCGTTTTGGCTAAGCGAAATTATGAGGTTGTGCTAAATAGCTTGAGGGTCATGAGGTCCAGCTGCCACAAACCATGCGTTGAACCCATGTGCAGCGCAAATCATAAACATGCGCTTCGGTGAGAGCAATGCAGCACGCAACAGTTAAAGTTAAATGTGTTAGCAACTGCGCGTGTGCTGTCAACATGGTTTCAGTGCCAGACAGCCCGAGTCCCAGCTTCGGGAAAAATGTCAGTTACTCACAAGTTAAATAGCGTTTTGTGGTTGATAAGGGTTCCCAAAAAAGGACGCGTGATGTTTGGAAATTATCCGTTTTCCCGAGATGCTGCAGTCCTTCCAGGGTGCAATGTTAAGAATCTGTTCAACGTATACAAGTGGGGTTCAGCTGCAGCATCCACCCACAGTGGCCCCGTACCCCAAATCCCAACAAAACATGTACAGACAAGGCCTCCCGAATTGAGTGACAATCCATAGTCCATCTTAAAATCTCAGCGCTCATACGTAACTCCTACATACATTCAGTTTCCATTTCACTTTCCATGTTCTTTGCTGTTTCATACATTGTGTTCTAGTGAATCCAAAAACTCGCTGCCCGGAATTGAATGGCCTGGCCCTACATTTCAAAGGTGTTGACATGAACACCCTCAAAACCTTGAAGCCTTATCACCCTTGCGATGCAATGCCTTGGTGTTATTATTGCTGTTATCATTGGTGCCCCATTACTGTAGTTTCCAGTTTCTGTTCACTTCCATGAGCAAATTCACGTGGGCCGCTGGAGCAGATTTTGTGCTGCTTCTGCACGTAAGGCATTGCAGCGTCGCGAGTGGGATCGCTGGTGGGATCGTGATGGAGCCGTTGGTTCCTCGAACGCTGCTGATGATGGGATCATGTTGGTGACATGCACTGTTTTGGTAAGGCCCGGGGGGGTCCGCGTCCGAACCTTAAATTTTTGGATATTTCAGCCAATTATGGGGCAGACAGAAGCAGCTGAGGATTTTCGAGGTGCTTGGGAAAGTGAGGAAGGCGAGAAAGTGGCAACCATTGAAGGCGGCGGTACCGCATTTGAGCGTTGGAACAACGGCATTGACATGGTTCTTGCACATGTTTCATTGCAATGTTGAGGGCAGTGTGCAAAACAGGCGACCAGATTCTTTGGCCAGATGGTTCCACCAAGCTTCTCACACCAGACGAGACAGACGAGGTGGCCTGCGTTCCGCCGTTTTGGGTTTGAGTGACGTCCTCTGCATTTTTCCAAGCATCATATGTTTGCATGTGTTCTTGACCTTTGTAACATGTTGCGCCCGTTACATGCGATGAATTGCGTTCTAGGGCGACTGGGGCAAAGCCAAAAAAAAAACAGTTCACATGTTTGGCAGAGTCCATGTTGTGGCTTGTTGTGTTGGTTGGCCTCGGATGTTTGCTTGTAATTCTGTACACAGAGCATGCTTTCTTCATCTTCATGGGTTTTACAGTGGTTGCAAGCCCTGCATGGTGAGCGCACAGGGGAGGGGCTTGGGACGCAACGGCAACCCAGGCAGGCACACATTTTTCCCAGGACAACCAAAACGCGGACATTTTTCCAGAAGCAGTACAACACTAATGGTGCACGGGCTCGCGGCCAGTTACTGCCACGTCTCCAAGACAAAAATGAAAACATGTGCGCCAAACAAACACACCAGCGGCACAAATTCAGTATTATAAAGCATTGACGTCGCCAGGTAATGTTTCGTAAAGCTGCTGCAAAACAATTTTTGTTAACGTTCACCATTGGGCCAGGACATGCTCAACAACTCGTTTGTTTCAGCTTTCAGGATCGCCCAGAGAGGAACAATCAGGACAAGGGAGAAGTGCTCATTCTTTCCCCCGTGTTTTGCGGCCGCCCCTTTGTGAATGTGAGACGGCATTTCGAGCTTTTCATTCCTGCTCCACTATCTGAAAACTTCATCTGACCGATGCGAAATTGTTGCGTATGTCCAGAGAGCGGGCGTCATTCCGCGTTGACCGTTTCATGCTCTGCATGACAGGGGAGCTTCACCTTCGAGCTGGACGACCAGGCAGCTTTTCTCTGTGCGCGTCATGGGCAGCAAGATCTGAAACAAACATTGTGGGTCTCAGAGGTTTTCGGGGCGCGGCTTGTTTCCGAAGATCGTTTGGAGCCTGGGGCTCAGTGTGCTCACGAACGTGTGTGCGGATAGGATCACGCGGAAACAATGTCAAGGTTTACCGATGGCGACGTGTGGTTGCGAAGCAAGGTGACGGACAGCTGGGTACAGAAGCAATGAACAGCTTGCGTTTCCATGTAATTGATTGACATTACACAAAGCGATTTTGATTCCCGCGTTGAATGGCAGGAGTTGGTCAAACCAAAACCCAAAAAGAAGTCCGCTCCACGCCGCTGCCTCAGTGTTGCAGCTTCCCTGAACGGCAGCCGCTATGTTGGGATTTAGATAGGCGAAGGCTTTTTTTTTTTTGACAGGTGTGGGTTAGTTGGGGGGTTGTGCACGTAGCCCAGGTAAGCCGTCGGTTCCACTTGATGGTACTGCATGGGCCTCAACTGTGGCAGATGCACCACCAGTTGGAGAAATGCCTGCATGTGCTGGTAGTTTTTCCGGAAGCCGAGGAAGCCATCAAACCAAAACGTAAAGCAGCTCCTCGCTTGGACCTCAGAACCCCAATGCAAAGGCTGCAATGTTGCTTGCATTCTGTTGTAATCTGTTGTACGTAGTGTCACTTTTGTTGACCGAGGGAAGCGCGGGCCACCCCCCGATGAAAAGGTGCCGTCCTTCCATTTGCGTGCATTGATGTCCAAGCTCTAGGCACCTTGCTGTTCCATGCTAATTTTACCGCTGCGCGGCCAGCCTGCCACTTTCAGTCGAGTTGGTAGAGTGCCCATCAGCTTGCAATGTGCCCGTCAGGCCAAAAAGTTCAAAGTCACTTCCGCGAACAAGGCGATGACTGTATGTTTCCATTCTTGTCCATAAGCAGCTGGCGGGTTGCCCCATTGCGTTAGTTGGTTGCGTTGAAACGTTTTCAGTTCAAGCGTGGTGGCAGGTGGGTGTTCTTTCCAAGCCTGAGATCGAAGCAGAGGCACAATCTGAGTGTGTTCACTTGTTGTTTACATTTTGGACAGCCCTGGTCTTCGTGATGGCTCCCGTCAGACCAATACTATGACACCTCACGGCCTCGTCAATTTGAGCATATCGTTCATGGCCATTGTGAGAAGCATGACGCCATTCGCTACGCTTTCTCTGGCTTGGATCTGCTGGGCATTATGAGCTTCTGGGGTCTGGCGGCTACCGGCTAGTGGGCGCTAGCTAGGATTGGGATCCTGATCGCATAGTGTCTCTATTTTTTTGGTGAACTCTGACCCGTACGGCAGCCGCTAGCGCATGAGCCTTGGTGCTGTTCTTGTTATTTGCCAAAATTACCCTGAAAGTAGTATTATTACTATTATTCCATAATCCCTTTTCAACCAGTCTTTTTACCCCTTTAGTCCCTTATTCCCTACTACCCCCTAGTGAGCTTCACGGGGTGTGGCTGGGTGTCAGCATTTTCTTAGCTAGTCTAACGAGCTCAGAAGGCCGCTCTGCATTGAATGTTGAGACCTTTATTCTCTTGAAGGCTTAGCCCGAGCATACGGGCAAAGGATTCAAGTTAAAGGTTTTAAGCTTTGGGGTTTTGGGGTTGTGAGGAACCCTGAAGCTACACAATCAGTTTCCTGCAGGCACGGCCATATACCGTTTCCTGAATGGGACGTAATAGTCACCCCCCCGAGTCATGAAATCCGGCACGCCGCCCGTGACAGATATAGTCCCCCTTAAGTACATAGAATATGACTTTGGGTAGATTATAATAAGCTCCCCATATATGCCCTATTTTCTATTTCCTTAAGGGGGACTATAGATGTCTATGAGTGAGGGCGAGGGGCGTTGCTGTTCCATCAGATGCTGGGGTTGAACTATGAAAGTTTACCCT
Organism: Symbiodinium pilosum; assembly: GCA_905231905.1. NCBI lineage: Eukaryota > Dinophyceae > Suessiales > Symbiodiniaceae > Symbiodinium > Symbiodinium pilosum. The sequence goes on along the minus strand of CAJNIZ010005858.1, from coordinate 103,523 downwards.
GAGCTCCAGGCGGTGAGGGAGGGGAGTTACAGTCACCCTTAGGTAGAAACAATATGGCTGTGGGCATGTTGAATAAGATCCACATATACCCCATATTCTATCTAATGAAGGGGAACTATAAAATCCTGACATCCATGCCTGCAAGCAGGTCAAGTCGTACCTGATGCCTGGAGTTGTGTTCATGGCTGAAGAGGAGTGGATGCCTTGGACGTTTACTACTTGTATGCACATAGCGTGGTGTCCATGAATGCAAATAATATCAAATGGTACTAATGATACCGTCAATACTATTATTGCTAAGAAGAATATCAGTACTATCAAGCCGGCATGGCTGGGAACGTTCTGGCTTCGCGCATGCTGAAACCTTAATAGTTCAAAAGCAGCTGTCTTTGAGCAAGGCTATGGCATTATTGTGGGTTATGTTGGTATCCTAGCTATGTTTTGTAAAGGCTGTGTGTGATAGATGGGGAGAGTACTACTCTGTGTAAAGTCCACAGCCATATGAGCGAAACCAAGCGGTGTCAGAAATGAGCTTCAGATTTGATTGAGGTTTCAATGGATCTCAAGTAGGTTCTGCAGGTCAGCAGAGTTTCGTTGCCGTGTCTCACGTGGCCAGGATATAGGGCTTTGCCATGCCTGCAGTTTCGATGTCAGTATTGCACCCTTGGCCCAATATGAGCGCAGAAGCCCAAAGCTAGGTCCGATAAGAACAAAAAAAACTGCACTCCCGGAAAGACTGAACCCCAAAACGCAAGGATGCTACATGACACCCCGTTGTCAAGGAGGGAATTACACCTTAGTATGGATAAAAACACATTATAATATACTGTAAACAACTAGAATATACTATAATCAACTATAATATGCTATAACCAACTATAATATACTATAATACACTATCATATACTACTTGGAGCTCCTGAAGGGCAGCCCCAGGAAATGAAAAGAAAAAAAACCACGAAGGTGGGTTGATCCCAGAGACGAGCGCAAGTACTTCTTCATCACAACAGAGCATGGCTGGGTGCGGGCTGTGTCGGGGCATGATAGGAGGGGGTGGTTAGGGGTACGGGGGTCATTCTGGGATGGATAAGGGAGTTACATTGTGTGATGTGGTGTTTGTAAGGGTTACATGAGGATACACAGGGATAGAAAGATAAAAAGGTTCAGGGTTCAGGGAATCGAATTTGAGTTTAGGGTCTAGGTTTTTCTTTTATGTGATAGTTCTTTGTTGCGTCATGATGCGGCTAGCTGCCTCAGAAAACTCAGAGGGACCTGCATACGGACGAGCGCCCCTCAAATCTGCAAACCGTGTGAGGACACTTGCTATGGTTCAGGAGATTCCGTTGAGTATGCAGAGGGCTCAGAAGGGAAGAAGTTTTCACAGCTTCTTACGTTGCAGGCAGGCCGCTGACAGCTGATGAGTCCTCCTTTGGGGATTTGACGCTTGTGCAACTTGTGTAGAGTCGGAACTTTACAGAAACCAAATCGGACATGCCAATAAAGATATAATGATATAATAGCAGTCATTGCCACTCTCTTTTCCATGCCTTCATTCCTTGCTAACCATTTTTAAGTCTTCGCTGGAGACCTTTTGGCCCAAGCGCACGCCGACCCCAGACTGCCCAGAAGAAACGATGAGGCCAGATACATCCTTGGAGGCGCGAGTCCCTGTACAGGCATAATATGTGGGTTATATAGGGATAATGGAAAATAAGATGGAAACTACTATTTAGGGTTTAGGGTATATAGTAAGGATGATGGACAGATGCTGGAAATTACCACATTATTTCGGGTTCAGGGCTCAGGGTTTGGGGTTTATGGGGGAATGGCAAGAGAACGGAAACTACTGTATTACGGTGTACAGGGGCATAGAAGAGAGAATGGCCCTCTTTCCCCTAACAATAGGGCCACCAGAAAGATAGAAACTCCAAGCTTGCTGGAGTTATGCAGATCATTTTGTGTAAAAATAAGGGTGGGGGCTGCGCCTCCTGCCCAATCCCCCGCCTTTTTTCAACGCCATCCATGCTTCATGTTCTCATCATTTTTCTGGTTTTTTATGATTGTCCAACATTTTTCAACATCAGGTTTCATATTTTTCTTATCGTGTTCATCGCTTTCTCCATCACCTTCATGCTCTTCCATCAATATCATTTTTGTGATTTCTCATAATTTTCATGTTTTTTGAATATAGTTTCTTCATTTTCTATTTTTCATTATTTTCAGTACGTTTCATTTGTCATGGTTGTTCATCATTTTCCATGACTTTGTTCATGTTCATCATTTCTCATCATCTTTGATTTTTTTCGTCACTTTCAAGATTTCTATTATCTGTATTATTTTTATGGTCTCCATGATTGCTTCGTCAGTTTTCTATCATTTTCTATGTTCCCTATCATTTTCATTACTTTTAGTATTCTTCCTAATCTTTCGTCATTTTCTATCGTTTTATGATTTTTCATAATTTCATCACTTTTTATCATTTTCAGTACTGTTCATGACATTTCACCATTTTTCTATCACCTTCATGTTTCCCATAATTATCATAATTTTCTATCATTTTTCTTATGTCTCATCATTTGTCATAATTTCCTATCATCCTTCTGAGATTTTCATGTTTTCAATTTTCTATCATTTTCATGTTTTCAGTTTTCTATGATTTTCATGATTTCCCATGATTTTTCAGCAGTCTTCACAGCTTTTGCTTCAGAATCGCGCTCTCGTGTGAGGCATCCTTCGATTCCAGGCCCCCAGCCAAAATAAAGGCCCCAAGAAAAAAACAGCAACGTCACAAAAAACACTCCACCCATATGGGTGCTTATGATGGGCGATTTCAAGCTTAACCCAAGGAGGGTTTCTCGCTTTGGTCACTCTAGCAGCCACGCTGGCAAACGACAACCATGCCACATCTTTTCCACTATTGCAGTATGAGTTGCCATTGTTGCTTGCTCTTGCAAGTCGTGGAGGTTGGCAGGAAACTTTTCTGATGCGGGGATGGGGCATAGCTACGAAACAAGGTCCATTCTGATGTTCGGGCCTTCCTAGGTTCAAAATCAGAACTATAGGTATATGTTTCCGAACGCATGGGTTGGAAGCCCCTAAATTCAGGAGCGTAGTATTACGGCTGCACACTACCCTACACCCCAAATTCTGGATTCTGAGCCCTGAGCCCTGCAAGTCAGGAAACTGAGTCTGAACTGAAGTTTAAATTCGACAATTACCCTTATGGTTGATACGACTGCTACCACTTCTACTGCTACTACTACTTCTACTGCTACTGCTACTTCTACTTCTACTGCTACTGCTGCTGCTGCTGCTACTACTACTACTACTACTCCTGCTGCTACTACTACTACTACTACGACTACTGCTACTAGAACTGTTCATGTTGGCAGGACTGGGCAGTGAACATGGATGAGCTCGAGGATAGCGAGGGGCGGCAGAGTGAAGAGGCCGCAGTAGCTTCCAAAACCTTCATGAGGACCACACACTCCCCAAAGGATCCAAAAAATGGAACCTTCCAACAATCCCCTAGTCTCCCCAATGTAGTAAAGGGGGTCATTGTGGGGGCTTCCATTTTTTGGGTCTGGGTAAGGACCCCACCCCCTCCAATTAGCTAAGGAAAAAACCTTGCAAAGCCTTCCAAACAAGGTTTGGGGTTTAGGGGGATAGGGCTTAGGCCCAGGCCTGAGGGTTGAAAGGGGCGGTTCAAAAATCAAGGACACTTTCCGGGAATAAGGAAAATAACATGTATATATCTATATATAGGGGTATCCAAAGTTTGGAACCCCCTTTTGGGATATGGAATGGAAAATGTTGGGGTCAATCATTTGTGTTCAGGATTTCTGAAAAGACGCGCGCGTCACCAACCCGGAATACCAGCATAACTTGCTAGTCGTTCATCAAGCTCCTGCACAAACAATAGCCTGACTACCCTTACATCAGGTGATCCCCAGCGCCGAAAAGTCGCGTACTAGAAACATATATATGGAAGCCCAACATAACTACCATTATCTGCGCCCCTACTGGTCTCCTGGGTCTTAACTATGGACCCCTCAGTCCCTAAATCCTAAACCCTAAACCCTAAACCTAAATCCCTAAACCCTAAACCACCCTAAATCCCTAAACCCTAAATCCCTAAATCCCTAAACCCTAAACACCCTAAAAAACCTGTTGGCTGACAGGGC
>CAJNIZ010005858.1:57695-88297 GCA_905231905.1 Symbiodinium pilosum | reverse complement strand
TCACCCCTATATAACCCCAACATATACCCGATAATACTATATTAGTTTCCATTCTATTTTCCATTATCCCAATATTACTATAAACCCTAAACCCTAAACCCTATATAACCCCATTGTAATAGTTTCCATTCCAAAACCCCATCATTTCCCCCATTCAGAGCCTGCCAGGTGGCCAAGCCCGGTGGCGCAATGTAGCTAGCAAGACAATGAGGCTGCGCCTGTGCAGATGTCCACGCCTGCCTTGACCCTGGGGGGTCTGGGGGATATTGAGCCCTGAGCCCTGAGCCCTAAACCCTAAACTCTAAACCCTAAACCCTAAAAAATCCCTAAACCCTCAACCCTTCAAGGGTTCTACTGTTGAGTTTGTGTACTCCAGCTGCACATTTTTGCTGGGAGCTGGGGGTGCTGTTTTCTTTGCGACAGTAGAGGTAGTTCTGCAGGCAGCTTCAAGGGGCCACCCTGAGCGCATGCCAGAACTCAAGCCCACCCAGCTCCCCATAAACCCTAAACCCTAAGCACCAAATGGTAACTTCCAGTTTATTTTCCATTATCCCAAATATGACACCTATATAAACCCTTATAAGATTGTTACTTTGATTAGATTGAACTGGATACATGTGATTGAAGCAATGCTTCAAACAGACAGCCTGTCCAGTCCTTCTGCTTGTTTTGGGGACTGTTTTGCTCCATGGACATTTGCCAGCCCTGTTTGGGCTTGTAGCATATTCTGAAGGGGAGAAAGTGGGGGCTGCAAGAGAGAGTTTGTCAGGACAAGTTGGTGGTGTATCCAGTTATTTTCCAACTTGCCCAGAAACTTTGCCTCTGCGCAATGCAAGGGTCTAAAAGGAGCCCCTGCTTTCTTCCCTGGTGCGCCTGAGCTGGAGTGGCTCCGCAATGTCTTCAAGGTCACTCACGGATTCAGCTGAAAGAGATCAAAACCTGAGTGTGGTCATCGCAAGAGAGTGGCATACACAAAATCCTTTTGAGATCCAAGACAGGTTACGAGACCTTTCCCAGTCTATCTCAACATGCAAGACCCCTATAAGGCTTTGTGGCGTTCTAAGAACATCTAAGAACCTAGCGTGTTTTTTTCAAGCCTAAAGCATCAACACATTTCAGGGACAAGCCTGCATGGACGCCCAAAATCTCATTCAACCCGGACTAAAGCAAGTTTTGAATGTTAAGAGCATTGGAGTTCATGGGACTACGTGGGAACTTAATGGGCTCCAGGCACTTAGGTATGCTGGAAGACTCAGAAGCCTTTGCTGGAGTCGCCCTGTAGCGAGCTTTGGGGCCCGCGAAACAAATGCTGTCCCGAGGTACATGATGTGGTGGTTAAAGTTGGGTTCAGGGTAGGGTTTGGGTGGGGCTATCTGAGGTATGACCAGGTATGGCTCTCACATAACCAGAGGAGGGTCAACTTCAACCTCTCCCGCCCCAGCTGCACCGCTTGCTCCGTTCCTGAAATGCCCCCCAACTTCCCTCACCTTCCACTTCTGTATTGGTAGTTTCCCAAAATAAGGGGACCCCAATATGGACCCCAAAATATCATGATCCTTATTCTTGGGACCCCTAAAAAGGTACCTCTAATTTAGGAAAACTACCATATGTGGGCCCTCCATCTCTGGGCTCATCAACAAGTTTATGCCCCAGGTGCCCTCACCTATCAGCCCCCTTCCCAAGAAAGTGGCCTTCGTGCCAAGTCGCGACGTTCTTGTGCCTGTTTGGGGTAGTTCGGTGGTGGTGCATGCTGTGCTCTCCTGGTGTGCCTGGAATTGGAAGGTCATTGCACTTCTGTACCCCAAGCCTTCAGACGCAACATCCGGTGATGATTGTCCTCCCCACACGGGAGGTTTTAAAGGTATATTTACCGAATTTCCAACCTGGACCCCCACTTCTGAACGTCTTGAGAGACGTCTCTTGGAACCCTACGTATTGTCTGGTTGCCACAGCAACTCCTCCCGCACAAGGGGAGATCTTAGGTGGACCCCCCACCCAGTAATAGTGACTATAAGGGATAATAGGGATCATATTAGGGTCCTCTTATATTCTGATTATACCACTATTACTAAGGGAGATCAAACCGGGGGGCAGTAAAGTGCGCGGCTCAACTCGCTTTGTCCAGCGCATCCGAATATCACGACAGGGGCTTCCTAAACGGTGTGGCTTGCAGATGGAGGAGTCTAAACTCCTCAAGGGGGGGATATACAGGGGATTGTATAGGAGACTGTTATAGGGGTTATGAAGGGGGATACTAGGAGTGTAGACCAAGCTCAGATGGTAGAGTGGTGTCTACGGATTTAGGGCCTGGGTGTCAGAGCAGTCAGGGTTGCAGGGTTTTGCTCTTCGGGGGGTTAGGGTGTTGAAGTACAAGGGCTTATGCCAAGGGAAAATTGGCCTTTGTTTGGAGGCCAAGAAACCAGGATCGTAAGTCACGGAGAGGTAGAGCTATGAGGGGGTAACGCCGTGGACGTCCTGGCGTCCTGTGACACCTGAATTTGAGTCAAAACCTGCATTCCTTCGGGACCAAGCTCAGTGCGCTTTTAAGAAAGGGGTGTAGTCATCAAGTGTCCCCATTACTAGTCCTTTCATGTCAGCCTGAAACCCCAGATGCTGTGAGCTGGCAACCCTCAACCTTCTCGCCTCACAAGACCCCCTCCTACCCCTCAACCCAAAGGTTAATTACCCTCATGCCTGTTTAACCGCACATGCCCTCAGTAGATCATGGTTATACAGGGATTATAAGGGCATAAATAGGGGTTTTAGTGGGTGTTATAAGGGTTATATTGGGATCATTTTTGGAAGCCCCAAACGGGCCGAACCAAGAACTGGGGGCGCCAGCTTCCGCCGTCGAGCGAGTGCTGTGTCGGAAGGCTGTGCTCCAGAGCCCTGCCGATCAAACTTGCCTGTCCATCGCCTAGGTGGGGGAACCCAAGGTAACATCAGGTAGTATTCTGTAGTATCCGATAGACTCTTTTCGTGGAAGACTGACATGAGGTTGCTTGAGTCTGCCTACCTAGTCCGTCGCAAGTAGGATCCCAGGAAGCAGGCCTGTAGAACCTTGCTTTTATTTTTATATATATATATATGTGGAGAGATCTTTTCTTGGGTCTTCATCACGACCATCATTGCTTTGTCACGCTGAACGGTACTCATGTATTCTTTTGGGCACATGCATGCAGACAGCCGCTGTCGTTATCTGAATTGCAATAGTGCAGAAGCTAGCAGGCATCCCGGCTGTTGATACTAAAAACCCCGCATGACCTTAACCCACTGTGGTACCATGACTCCCAGGGTCATGCAGGACTTTTAGTCTCCGCCCTATAAAGCTACTAAATTATCCCAGTTTCCATTTCACTTTCCATTTTCTTTTCCATTTGATTCTCCATTATCGGGGCAAAATCAATAAGCCCTAAACCCCAAACCCTATATACCCCAATATAATTGTAGACCCATTATAGTACTTTCCATTTTGTTTTCCATTATCCCTATATAGCCCCAATATCCACCGTAGTTAAGCCCATTCACAGGGGCTGGACAGGCAAGGGAGGCGTCGGCTCCTAGCCACTTTGCTTGGGACCTCGGTCGACGAACAGTTGTCGCAAGGATGCCTGCGGCTCAAGCGCTTAGGCCCTCAAAGATATAGGGGGGTTTCCCACATTGTTTGGGTGTTATACAGGTTTTGCATGAGGTTTTTCTAGGGGTTCTTTCCCAAAATTAGAGGTACCTTTGGGGATCTCCACAACAAGGACGATGGCATATTAGGGTCTATATTGGGGTACCCTTATTGAGGGAAATTAGCATAGTCACCCTGAAGTAGATGGAGTTGAGGTTTTCTTGATGGCTGAGCTCTGGTAGATCATACTGCTGGAGCCCTCAGCTTGAGCCCGCAGTCATTCCACTGTACATACAGTTCGCAGCTTCTCGGCACAGAATGTAGCCTGCGATGAATGAATAGCTTCCAACTTTCATCCTCAACGTGGTGCCAGCCAAGAATTGATGTAGGGAATTCTATTGGGATTATATAGGGGATTATATACACCAATAAGGGAGAATCAAATGAAAAAAACATTGACAATGAAATGGACACTGAGGGTATACATAACACCGATTTCCATTTTATTTTCCATTTTCTTTCCATTTGATTCTCCATTATTTGGCCAACCTGCCAAACGCAAACCCTGAGTCTACAGAGCACCGAGAAGCTGCGGGTCATTTGCACCGGCCATGCGAGCCATGAAGATTAGGGTTTTGGGGTTTAGTAGGGTTTAGGTTTGGACGCCTTTTTTCCAGGCTGTTCGGCTTGAAAGCAGGTCTGGAGTTTGCAGGATTTTGGAAGACTTGGTTCCAAAATCTATGTGATTTTGGTGTCTCTTTAACAAAATGACGCTTCCATTTGTGAATGCAGAGGGACGGCTGTTGCTAGAGTATACGGGCATTAAAGAAGTTTGGGACAAAGCAGATGAAGGGAGACATGCAAGGTGGCATAGAGAGGAACTCTGCTGAATGCAAGCTCTAAAAGTGGTGTGAAAGCAAGAAGAAATTTCATCCCCAAGGCAGTAAGTTTGCAGACAGAGGATGATGATCTGTCTTCACTGCGCCAGCTTGTGTTTTGCTAGGCCATCCTGGATTACCTGCTCAGACCCATGCATGAAAGCCCTGCAACCTTCTTAGCCCTAATTAACCATCCCACCCCCAGGAATATTTGAAGGAAGACATGGTTAATCGGCCCCAAAGTCCAAAACTCTTACCTTGAGCTCTGAAACTCAAGTCCGCGATCTGAAGGCAAACCCAAGCACCCCACCCCAAACTTTGAAAAGACCTCAAACCCCCAAAGCAAAATATTCTTTGTTTTGCTGACTCATGGCATGCCTGGCTTGGTGCTGTTGGAGTTGATCGCGCGATTGGGCTTTTTCTGGGTTGGCAGTTCAGGGTGCAATTGGCATTGTTGGCAATGATTGCTGGTTGATGACCGTTCCAGTTTTGGGTGAGCGACTCTGCTATAGGTATGGAGCATTCGGCCTCACTTGTGCCGCATCTGCCTTTAAGCAGGAATGTTTATGATATAGGTGGATTCATGCATGATTGCTTAGTGGTGGTGTGTAGCATTGTTCGCCTCGGTTCTTCATCCGTCGTGCTTCTGGCTCACGCGCCTTTCCTTCAGGGCGTTGTTTTTTGAGAATTGCGTTGTTTTGGGTACCATATCACGGCACAACATCATCATCGACCAATCGCGCTGTACAGATAGGCCTTCCATGCTGGCTCGCAAGAAGATTTCGCAGCATTTTTTATCGTTCTCATCACCCCTCCCCCTTTTCAACTAGACGCCCACGTGGGTCATTTCCTGCACCAGGAATTTGGATCGTTCTCAGGCCATGTCTTGTAAGCCACCAGCAGGTCTTGCACGCAAGGGGCCGGGCCCTCCACATGTGATGGTCCGTGCGTGTCATTGAGAGCCTGGGATCTTTGGAGTCGCGCTCCATGCTAGTGATCAATGTGATTGTAATTGCTCTGACGCTTTTAACCTTTTTTCCTTTCCGCTGGCTGGCAGCCCAACTTCATCATTTTTTATGAGTTAGCATGGCATACACGTCTCAGCAGCTGGCCCGCACCGTGTCGTGCATAAGGCGTGCCTTGAAGTGGCCTTCGGATTTGCTTACATTTGGCATTTCCACGGTACTAAGATCAGGTATGTGAGCACCTGTTGGCATATGTATCCTTGAAGCTCGGGCTTTCAGTGTCCAAAATCTTTGTGTGCATCGAGGTTTGATGTGCATCACAACTGTCTCGGAGGAGTCGGCGAATTAAAGCAGCGTATTGTAGTGACACTACGAAGAGTAAGGGTAGAGGTAAGAGTGAGCGTGCGAGAAAGAGTCAATGTGGAAGGAGGAGGAGGGCTTGCGCCTGTTGTGCAGGCTGCTGGCTGCAAAGGCAGCAGCACTAGTAGTAGCAATAGTAGTAGGAGTAGGAGGAGGATCAGAAGTAGTGGTGGTAGTAATAGTAGTCAAAGTACTAGTAGAAGTAGAAGTAGAGGTAGACGTAGAGGTAGAAGAAGAAGAAGTAGTATTAGTGGTAGTAGTAGTAGTCGTCGTCGTCAGAGGAGGAAGCGGAGCAGAAGTAGGAGCAAGTGCTAGGAGGAATCCTCATAATCATATTCCAAAGCAAGATTGGCAGAGGCCTTTGTTCTGTGTTGGGTTCGCTGCTGCCTTTTGTGGCAGTTGTCAGTGCGCTTGAACTGGGCATGCCAAGTTTTGCGCGAGCTCTCAGCCACCGCGTAGGTGCAGCATTTGGGTCGGGTTCCTGTTTAGATGCTTCACAATGATTTCTGATTGAAGCCAGCTGCCAAAAGACCTTTAGTGCGGGAAGCTATCAAGCGTCGGACACTCGCCCTCTGCGGGTGGCTGAGATCAAGCACTGCTGCGTCCGCCGCGGCCATCAAGATCACAGAGAGAATCAAAGAAACGGAAACCGGATTAAACTGATGGGATCATCTAGAAGTGAGACATTTTCTGCGAAGGCTGAAGAACTGTGACGGCAGCGTGAGGTTTGTCTTACGTACCTTCCCTAGCCCAATATTTACTTCATGCTGGTGGTAGGAATGAAGGAGATTAGCAATATCAGTTGCAATGACATTGGCCACGCCCTTGAGTTGCTGTTGAACATTCCTGCAACTTGAGACGACCAGAGTAAACCTAGTTCAAATGTTGAGGGGAAGCCACAGCTAGCACAGCATGCTGATCGTACTGAACCGATTTCAACATGTGCGCATATTTTGCACTGCTCTTATACTTGCAGCCCCTGAGCTCGGAAAATCTCCAATCTCTGAACTCCCAACCGAAAGGCTTATCAGGCAAATGCAGGTTATCCCGTTAAGGGGAAAGGATGTGCGTGTTTGCTGTGCTCTGTGAGCGATGTAATCATGATTTTTTCCGACTCGGGCAGGCGGTGTTTTGTATAATCTTGGGTTCAATATACTTACTTCCATGATTAATGGATCACGGTAAACCAAATATAACCATCTAGCAATATCATTCCATGTTAATGTGAATGCTTGGGTTGTTGTGATGGTAGTCCAGGTCGATTAGGTCATGGCAGGGTCTAGAGTCTAGATTTGGGAGTTTCCCAACTAGGGGTATTTTTTCGGGGATCCCTATAATGAGCGGATCATAGTAGCTACGCAGGACATCCGGGACTCATGTTCGCGATTGGAAGGAAGGAGGTAATTTGGGGTCTTTATTGGGGTTCCCCTATTTTGGGAAACTACCATTTCGGTTCATGATATGGCATTATGCTGGGTGCAGGTACCGCAGTGCTCCAGGAAAGATCCCTCGAAAGTGGTGGTTGCCAGGGCCTAAGGTGCTTCCTTGTACTTCTCAGGCATAAAGGTTAAGGGCGCGTAGTTTTTTGGGCTTTGAGATTTGCATTCTGATGGTTGACAGGTGCCTGGATAATCGGGAAGCATCTTCCATTTTCTACTTAGTTTTTCTCGTTACTGAAGATAGGTCTGTGTGGCTTACCTTTAATGGCTAGGCAAGTTAAACCTTAAGAGGCAAGATTCTGGAAGTTTCCAGAAATTTCTGTCTTTGCGACCCCAACATGCAAAAGCCCTTCTTACATATTGGAGGAACTCACAATAAGAGGGATCCCAAACCCTTTGGAAAGCCCCCTGATCCACACTTTGGGCTCGAACCTTGAATCCAAAGTCTTGAATTAAGGGTCCGAACTTAGGTTCAGCCCTCATTACGCCAGGAACAATAGCTGGCAAGAGTGTGATGCTTTTGTAGTGCTTGCACGACCAAACAGACCACATTTGAGGGCACTTTGTATATGGTGTGTCGTCCAAATTATGGTCCGTTCTAGTGTCGCCATTGTACTACGGCCCTGATATGCACAAAAGGGACCGCAGCTTTGTAAACCTATCAACCCGCTCTCCATTTGTTTTTTAATCTTCACATGATTTTCCACTCCCAAGCCCCCCCCCGATCGTTCCTGTACCTGTACGGCTTGCTCTGCTCTGCTTGTTGGTCCGTGGGTAATTATGACCTTCTTGTGTCCGTACTTATGACTTGGGTTAGGCCTCCAGCCAATTCAGCGATAGAGGAGGAATACGTGGGGGCCCTATGAGATAGGCACCGTTATATGTGTTTTTGTGAAACTGATCAGTCACGACCTGTTCCAGCAAAACAATAAGCAAAACTGTGGACGGTCTGGACTGGACACAGTATGGGGATCCTACTAGTGCATATGAGGTAACCCCTTCCTTTGTGACACTAAGTTTCTCGAACGCAGCATCTTCTAGGGTTAGCATTGTCATGAGCCTCCTAGCGATGACAGATGACGCAGCCTGGCAAATCTCGGTCCTAAGATTACATCCTGAACACAGGGGATATATATCTATATGCTATATATAAACATGGGGATATATATATATATTAGCATATAGGGGTAATATAGGGATGTATTTAGTGGAAAGGGGCATTGACCGCTAGGGATGGGAATATTGTTCCTGAGGAAGAGCAGCTATCCAAAGCCAAAAAGGCACGGCTTGAAGGCTGACGCTGCGTGAGCAGGGTTTAGGGTTTAGCGTTTAGAGTAGCCTTCTTTTCCGGACACTGACCTTACAGGTGGTTCGTATGGAATGAGGGAATATCATTCCTACATAATCCCCACATAACAGATACCCTTATTCCCTACTAATCCTTAAATTACCTCTATATAGTCTCTATATACACCCTTATACTACCCCTGTTTTCCTTCATTCCCTACTAACCTTTCAGGAAGTAACAGGTTGCTGGGCTTCATGCCGGAAAAAATACTTCGGGGGCCTGACAAAGACAAGCTCTGCATGGCGGCAAGTGCCTAAATTTTACGAGTCACGATACTTATTAGTACGTACTACTGGTAGTATGAGTTTTATTATTCTTATCCTTACTTCTATTCTGAATACGATTATTGCAACTATTGCTACTACCTTCTGAATGGTGGGCAGTGTAGGATTCAGTTCATGCACAACATTTGGGGGTGCTCAACCCGTATCTATCCCTTACATAAATTGACTCGTTGTGTTGAAGACACACTTTTGGAAGCAATGTCACCCTCCGAGCTTGTGCCTGGATGGTACACCTGAACGGACTTTTTGTTGTAGGGATTAGGATGAGAGTTAGGGTTTTAGGGTTTAGCGCTCACCATGCCGGGAGAGGCCCAGATCTGCCCAAAGAGTGTCAGCAGCACATATAAAACCCTAGCTAGTAATGGTGAACAGCCAAAAGTACATAACAGTAGTAAATAGCAGTAGTACTGAGTATTTGAAAATAGTGAAAGTAAATAGCAATAGGACGTAGTAATAGTAAGCCAAAAACATTAAACCTTAGGTGGACCCCCCACCCAGTAATAGTGACTATAAGGGATAATAAGGACTATATTAGGGTCCTAGTATCTTGCTATTATACCACTATTACAGGGTGGGGGTTCCTCCTAAAGTTAACCCACTTCACCCCTCCTTCCCTCCGCTGCGCAGCCGAGCAAGCTGCGGCGGCGGCAGCAGTTGCTGAGGTTTCAGTTGCAGAGAGCAATGGGCTACATTGGGGTAATATTGGGATAATGGAAAAAGAAAATGGAAACTACTACATTTTAATAGGGTATATATTGGGGTTATATATAGGGAACATGCTTCAGGTTGGGGGATTAAGCTTGTGCAGTTTCAGGGAGTCAGTTCTGAGGTTTGCGGCAGAGGTCGTGAGGCTTGAGGTTGGGGTAAGGGTCATGAAGTGCAAAGGCTTCCGTGGCGGGAGGTATTATGGAGAAGAGCAGCGACGGTGTTGGTTTGGGGTCAGGGGTTAGTTGCTACAAGCCCTCACTGTTTGACAGGTTGTATGAAGGAGCCTCGATTTCAAGAAATTGCCGCTGATTCTATTTTGGAATGGTTTCTTTGCTCTCGGGGTTTCAATTCTCGTGGGGCTTAGGACCACGCTCCTGCAAAGGACGACGCAGGGTGGTTGGGCCTGACCCGGGATGAACCTTGAGAGTATGTCATTGCATTTTGGTGGGGGTGCTTCTGAAAAGCTTGGGAAATGTGAGCAAACTCTGGGCCCGTGTAATGGTTAAGGCTGTTAAGGGTTTTCCAGAAAAGATAAAGGCAGTGGTAGGACAGGGCTGTAGTTAAAAGACATTTTGCTGTGGCAGCCTGCGCTTGTATCTTGTAATAGCGGCTCGCCTGCCAATGGAGCATGAAACCCGGAGCTTCACAGCAGTCCCTGGTACCCTGAGGCCACCGACTGATGTAGTGCAAAAGCGCTGTAACATGGTCATCACCGTAAATAGGTGGACTCCAATATGGACCCCCATGGCTGTGGTCCTTATTATGGAGCCCCAAAACGGACCTTCCTATTTTGGCAGCCCTAAACCCTGCATACCCCGTACATACTTGCTTATATATATCTTTAAAAATACCTACAAACCCCGCAAATCCCCCTCCCCTGAATACTGAAGAGTTTCCACCGCATCCCGTTGAGGCCGCTGCAGCAGCCGAAGCCGCAGAGGTGCGGCGCGCATCCAGCCATTAAGGGCTTACGCGCGGACATGCGGGGTTTTGGGGTCCCTGAAAGGGAAAAGGATTGTGTCAGGGGTCCTCTCGCAAAATGTGGGGTTTTGGGGTTTAGGCTTCAGGGTTCAGGGGCTTGAGGTTCAGAATCTTTGCAAAAAGGGTTCCGTTTCAACCCGGGTGTGGGCTTGATGTGACAACCAAGGTGCAGGGTGTTTGGTTGCTGGTTCCCGTTATCTCTCACCATTCACCTTTCGGGTTGAGGTGGATATTTTTTTTGCCAGATGCCCTGGTTTTTTATGCATCACCAGTATCCTTCGTGTTGTTCTGGTTGCTCGTATGTATATGGATTTGATTACAATGCAATAACTGCAGTAGTTCTGAAGGAGCAAAGAGCAGAAGTGAATTGTACAATGGTGCTGGTCTAGTATGTTGGGGTTATGTTGGGATAACGGAAAAAGAAAATGGAAACTACTATCATGGAAAAGAAAATGGAAACCACAATTGACATGTCATGTCTGCTTGGTGTCCATGTTTGGCAGCTTGCCCCCCCCTGTCTAACTGTATCGAGGGGGTCCATGCATACTTCTGTGTTTTCAAGGAGCCTCTGCGGGTTTCCATGTTTGTTTGGGAAACAAGAGGGAGCTTAGGCTCAGCCAGGGCTGGGGCTATTTGCGCTCCGCGGCTGAAATGGCAAAATCGCCGCCCTCGAATCAGCAAATCCACAAATCTCAAGGAGAGAGTTCTGTCACGGGATTTCTGTGGCATTCAGGTTTCAAGCCAGGGTGGTGCTTGTCATTTGTACAGGCCACTTTTTGTTCAATGTAGGCTGCTTTTCTCAACCATGTTGTTGTACAAATGAAGGGTTGCGAATAATCCGAGTTGAAGAAATGAGCTGGGGACTTTCGAGCTTGGTCCCCGCTGCGGGTTACCAGAGCTTACTGGGGGCTTCGTGAAGTTGCAGATTCCAATCTGGGCTTCTGCCATATAGCCCTTTAGGTCGTATAGTCCACCTTGTATTGACACCAAAAGGCCCCGCAAGCATCACATTACCTAAAGCCATCAAGCCAGAGCCCTAAAGCCCTTAACACCCCAAATCCTTACACGCCTGGACCTCCGCATCTCTAACCCTACACCCTAAACCAGTAACCCGAGAGGCACAGTTGATAGATTCTTGACCGCAGGCGATCTCAGGAGAGAAGGCGGGTGAGCAGGAAGAGAGAGCTGCGGAGGCCTCCGGCAGAGCCTTGAGCCTTCCGTGGGTCTACTAGAGGGGCCTCAAGGATTACCAATCTTATGGGGGTCATATCGGGATTGACTTGCAGGGTTTGGGGATATTACCCAACAAGGGAGAATCAAGTGCAACTGAAAATGGAAAAAATGTAACTGAGACCATAGATGATTTTTCAAAAGGGATTGTAAAGTAGAAACCTCAATGGTTGCCAATATTATGGTTCTGGATTCCTTGTACAATTCTGGTGCAGGGTACCTGAAGTAGATCTCAACATGATGCTGGTAACTACTCAGGCTTCTGCAGTGCATTTAAGCGGTTCGGATTTAGGATGTGTTTGTGCTGCGTTAGTTAGTGTTGACGTTCAGACGGGTATGCTGCAATTTCTTATTGTTACAGGTTTCTTTGGAGGTGGCTTCAGAGACCCGAGGAAGATAGGGTTGTCTTTTTTTTTTTTAGCGTTTTGGGGGGTGTAGGACCGATGCAGCACGGAGAATCGACGTGGAAACTGGGGTTATAATGTTTCTAGGAACAACTGCCGAATGTACAGGTTTTACGTTGAGAAATTCTGAAGTGCCTCACAACTCTGGACCTCAAAAGGAAGTATTTTGAGGAACTCCTCCCTAGACCCTGCATCGATACCCCTGTGCCACACGCGGCAAAAACCGCCTGACCACTGAACAACGCGGCCTTTCAGGATTGTTATGCTCCTTAGTTGAGGGACACTACTTAGATCATAGTAGGGATCCTAGTACCATTTCGGGTGTAGTTTAGGAGGACCCCCCACCCTATTGAAGTGGTATAATAGGTATATGTGAGGACCTTAATATAATTCTTACTATCCCTTATAGTCACTATTACTGGGTGGCGAAAGTCCACCTAAGGTATATGGCTCGTTTTTAATTGACCAGCCTAGGAGTGCCCGTGAGAGACAGATCCTTCCTTCTGCATTCGCTTTTGCCAAGCAAGGTAGCTTGTGGATGAGCATGATGGGTAAGGAGTGACCCACATTATGTTCAAGCTCTAAGATATATTCCCTTACAGTTGCCAGTATGGGTTGAGCCAGCATTTTGTAGGTTACTGCTGTTACAATATGCTTGAGAGAGTCCTGAGAATGGATCTTTTTCAAAGTGTCCTGACGATATCAGCTTGGAGTGGGTCTTGGCATTTGGAACATTTACATCTCTTAGAAAGAAGCGGCGCGTCACTGTTTTAGACCCATTCAGAACAGTATGCTCGCTCTTGCTCTGCTCTGGCCTTTCCTTGTTCAGAGTATCCTTGTAACTAGTACTGTGATCCTTTTTGCTTGCGTTTTTGATGGAAGAACTCTCGCACCGCCTGGATCGGCTGAACTGACTGAAAGAATCTGGAGATACATTGCGGGGAGCAGGGTTTTTCTGGTACCTCAATCCAAACGGCATTGACAAAGCAAAGTTTGCTGTCTGTGAATGGTTGGAGGAACCCCCGCCTGCGGAGGACCCAGTGCCGAAGGAGGTCCGGAGGGACCCCAAGAATATGTAGGGATATGTAGTCTAAGCCCTTATGAGATCTTTAGAGGGTAGGAGTCCGTAGGATTTCCAGTTTTCTGGGCTTGCAGTGAAGGGCTTGGCTGAAAGGTAAGGAGACGATCCCCACAAGAAACTGCGTGATGAGTTTAGAGTTGAGGGAAGTCCACACATAATAGTTTTCATTTTGCTTTTCTATTCCCCACTCATCTTATATAGCACCCTATATAAGCAGGGTAAAGCATCTTATGTACCCGGAGGCCGGATGCACAACAAAGGTGACTCATCCCCAAGAAGGTTTTGTTTTCATCGCGCTCTGCCTGATATGAGCTATCGTGTACTTCTTAGAGGCGCTTTTTTTAGAGATGATTAACATAGGGTTTTTTAATCCAGGGGGATACCAGGGTTTAGACTATGTCGCATATAGTTTCCACGTGAGGCGCCCGCGCCGAAAAGCAAGGCCAGGGCTAAAGCCGGTGCCTAAACGCAACCTGGGGTAATGGGAATATATTAGGGTTACATAGGCATAATGGAAAAGAAGAAGCTACTACATGACAGCAGGGTACAGTTTGGGTTTATAGTAGGGGTGACAAGTATAGCGTGTGCACAGGGATGTTATGTGGATATAGGGACGAATAATGGAGACTCACATGGAAAACTGGGATGATTTACCGGCACAACTTGCTAGTATGGAATGAGCATGGTTTACGGTTTATAGTTTGCGTTCCCGACAGAAACCCTATGAGATCCCAGCAAAAACCCCAGGGGAAGATGATCCAGTGATCCATTCCTTCATTACCTAGTACTAGGTAGGCCCATGAAATATTTGATCTTTCCCCAGAGCCTTTCATAGGGGACCCTACATACGAATATTTTATGAAAGGGGTCGAAGGGTCAACCCAGAGTAGCAAGTGGCAAGTCAAAGGCAATGATAGTCCCCCTTAAGTAGATAGAATATGGGGTATATGGGGATCTTATTGCAAGATGCCCAAAGCTATATTCTATCTACTGAAGGGGGACTAAGGTTGGGGCTAGCTTGAGAGTGGACCTGCTATGAACATGTTTTTTGCTTGTAATGGCTTCCGTGCACTCCCAAAATACCCCTTAGACAAGGTCCCCTCATCGGAGAATCTTTTCTCCTGCAATTGCCCTCAAGCACCCTTTGCCTTCGTCAAGGCATGAAAAAGGGAGGGCCGCAGGGCCTAAAAGGAAAGCCTTTCCGCTACCAAAACGCTTTTGGGGGGTTTTTTCTTAGAGCCCTTTGCTTGAGATCGGCTGAGCCCAAAGGGTTTTTTTCTGCAAAACAATGAATTGGAAGTTTCTATGGCAACTTCTTAAGAGATTATGACCATTCACTAGGTGAGAAGATCGAAAGCAGGGTATACCTTAGGAGGACCCCACACCCTGTAACAGTGGTATAATAGGATTATAAGAGGACCCTAATATACTCCCTATTATCCATAATAATCACTATTACTCCCTAAACCCTAAACCCCTAAACCCTAAACCCTAAACCCCTAAACTTAAACCCTAAACCCCTAAACCCTAAACCCCTATTATCCTCTATAGTCACTATTACAGGGTGGGGGGTCCTCCTAAGGTATAGCAGGAGCTCTGAGCTGGCGCTTTGCCCTTTCAGCATGAGAGCTCTGGGTTTATATAGGGATTATATAGGGGTTTAGATGGGGGTTATATAGGGGCTATATACGGAAAATGGAAATTAAAATGGAAACTACTATTTAGGGTTTAGGGTTCAAGTTCTTGAACAGCCTTTAGGGCTACTTTGTGGTAGCCGGGGAGGGTAAAAGGGCTAAGGGAACCTAATTGTTTACTTATAGATACACTAAGGTTCTACGGAGTCATTTTATAGAAGAAGCCCTAAACCCCAAATATAATACGTAACCTAACTCAAGAGTTCCTCATAGTAAGGCGGGTTTACTAGGAACCCTGGTGGCTCCAAGTTCTCCGAGGCCACGCCAGCTGCACCGCTCTCGAAGGAAGAGTTGGAGGACAAGGCGCTGTTCGTCGAGGTTAGGTTAGGGTCTGTAGGGATATGAGCCTAGGTCTAAACTCCTCACAGGGGGTTATGTAGGGGATTATATAGTGGACAAGTATAGGGCTTATCAAGGGGGATACTTGGAGTTTAGACTATGGCTCATAAAGGGTTTAGGTTCTGTGAGGATATGGGGCTTTTCTAGGAGATATACAGTGTGCGGGGTTTAGAGTTGAGGCTTTGCGATTTGGAAGATTTTGTCCCCATCACCTGCAAAGCATCAAATGGAAAATGAAATGGAGACGACCGCTTTAGGGTTCAGAACTTGACCCTAAAACCTAAACCCTAAACCCAATGGTCTGGCCCACCAAGTGGTCATGGTTATAAAGCTAGGCCTCAGTATTCTTTGGCTTGAGTGGGCGACCCAAACAGAGGTCAGGGTTGAGAGGTTAGGGTTTAGGGTTCAGGGTTTAGGTTTTGAGGTCATGGTTGAGAGGTTAAGGTCTGAGAGCGGGCGGTTTAGGTTTAGGGTTTAAGGCTTTGTTTGGACAACAGGTTTTGCGGCCCAGGCGGAGCTCTACGAGCCTGCTGCAAATTCGGGCTTAGTGTTTAGGGTTTAAGATTTAGGGTTTAGGATTTAAAGCGACAACAGCTGCAGGGACGTGGGGTTCAGGCTCCAGGAATCAAGGCCAAGGTTTCTTAGGGCCTGAGTTTTGCCACTCCAATTCATACCTAGACGTCTGAAGCCCAAACGTGCAATCCTGCATTATGGTGTAGGGTTTAGGGAGTGGAAACTTTGGTAGGGATCGCTGTGGGGATCCTTTGGCCCATTTCCCGCTAAGTGTGGGTAAGGCGATGAGGTAGCTTCCCACAACAAAGGGAACCCCAAAAAAGATCCCAACCCACTACAGTCCTTATTCTTGGGACCCCCAAGCCCCCATAGTTGCGCCAGTAGTGGAAGAGTCCTCTGCCGGCAACCTAGCGAGATTGCTGCAGGCATCTACGCATTTCCAGAATCATCCCATATATTCTGCTTGCGTACCCTGCTGGGTATGTGTGAAACCTTCCAACTTAGAAGATAGCAAATTGCCTGTAAGTTGGCTGGGAACATTGCTAGTTTTGTACTGACACTTCTTTGAGCAGTTGCACGGTTTTCTTGCTCTTTGGGTTCTGGCTAGAGAAGGATACTGGAGACGCCGGCATGCATACTCATCTAAAAGGTTAAGGGAAGGCTGAACCTGTTCTGTGGCACTTAATTCATACGCTCAAGATCCTGGACTTGTATCCTGACAGCCTGGAACCTCTTGAAACCCAAGGACTATTGCAGAATCCCGAATGCTGACTTATATTTCCCTCATAACCTTTGCACAAGTACCAGAAAATTTGATCCAAAACCTTATTCTAAACCCTAAACCCTAAACCCTAAGCTCCAAACCCTAAGCCCCAAACCCTAAACCCTAAAGCCCTTACATGAACCTGGAAGCCTCACGTGCCTGTCTCGCAGGTCCTGCGGGAGTTGGAGGTGGGGGCTTCAGCTCCAAGGGGAATGGTTTAGGGTTGTATAGGTGTGATATAGTTTTATACGGATTATGTAGGGTTTAGTATTGTTACCCAGGAGTTCTCATGGAACCCCATATAGGCTTCTTTTGGGGAAGTTGATTCCACGTTAGTTTGGCAGATTGCGAAAGGGCAGTGGGCCTTGGTAGGCCCCCGCATTTGGAAACCCTGAACCCCAAACCCAAAATGCCATGTTACTTTGGCAGGCTGTGCCGCATATGACTCAGGATTTGAGCTGGAGGCTCCCCAAAAGCCATTGACCCCACCGGTCCCCCATGTGAGCTATAGACTGAACTCCTTAAGGGGGATTTAGGGTTCAGGGTTTCCATTCCTTCATGTGAGCTATAGACTAAACTCATTAAACAGGGGTTATATAGGATCAAGGGTTAAGGGTCTCAACTCGTGAAAGTGGGTTATATAGGGGATTGTATGGGGGTTAGAAAGGGAAATACTCATGTGATGGGAAGTTGTGCAGTGTTGCAGACAGGGTTTTTCTCTTCATCCTCAACTGCAGTCTCCCTTTGAAGGACATCGAGGTGGAAGCAGATCTGCTTAAAGAAGTGGAGGCGCATTTGGGAGTTGCAAGCCGGAATTGTCAAACTTGGTTCTCAGCTTCTTAGATGGAAGTGGAATGCCCCATCTGCTGGAGATTACGGACAGAGAGTGGGACAGACACAGGCAGAGACAGAGACAAAAACACAGAGAGTGGTCGCCTTGCTAAGTTTTGCGAGACGCCGGTATATCCGTGGTATAGCTGCTTACGTTCCACCCTGTGGTGTAGGAACTGGCAAAATCCAGGAAATCGTTCTTGGTGGGTTGCCTGGCTTTCTGGATGCGTTTGACATAGGAGCTCATTCGAAAGAGGGGTTTCAGAGCTTACCAGAAATCCTGCAACACGAATCTCTCAAACAGTCTTTGCTCGCATGTCCCGGAGCGTGTACTGTTTGAGCTGAAGTACTTCCGGAAGCACGGCTCAGGCATTTGGAATTTGCCAAAACAGGGATCCGCCAAAAAAGCAAAATCCTAGAAGTGCCCAGGTACTCTAGGGGATCTGAGAACTGAGAATCGTATCCTCGAGGGCTATCACTGTACAAGTTAAATGGCAGATTTCATAAAGATCATGTGCGAGTGATTTTGAGACCCTATACTATTATTATCATTGTTATTGGTACTATTACTATTACTTTTACTATTACTTTGAAGGTCATGGCTGAGGAGGGTGAGATCGCCCTGGGCTTCAGCGAGCAGCCAGGAACTCGTTTTTCTTTTTTTTGTTTTGGGTTTGTATGTTTTATGTGGAGGGGCCGCAAATAGGGGCCTAAATGATGAGCAACATTATGGTCCAAGGTCCTTGGTATAATTATGGTAAAGTGTCCCTCAAATAGACTTCAGAATTATATCGGTAACTTTCCACGCCCTTGCAAGTAGTTCTTGGAATCGGGCTTGGCAGATCCCTTCACAAGAGCTATAGAGGATACAGGGCTTGGTGTTCAGGATTGTTGGTGTAGGGGCCCAATGGAGAATCACTCGGAAAAATGCTTCATTAGTGAGCCTGTTATCATTTAAGGTATAGTCCCTGATCAAGATGTATTGAGATCTCTAGGCATTTAGGTGTGGAAAGGAAAGGGGGCCTTTGATTTTACCTCGCTGTCTGAACCCGAATGGTTTAGCCATGGATTGCTCCGCGGAGCTGTCGAATCTCGTTCACCTAGCTTGGGTGCGTGGTTCTCCCGCTTGTTTTCTGTAAAAGGTCGAAGCCCTTAGATTTTTGAGCCCAAAGACCTTCAAACGGAAAGAAACCTCAACCAACACCTGTAAACCCCTAAATGGCTGCACAGCCTTCCCAGGGATGTGTCTTTAAGGTGCTGCCGGCTGATGAAGCTTCCGGTACCGAAGCTGAAGGCCGAACTGCCAAATCTGGGAGTTATGCGAGAATCGGATGGTCCAGGTTAAAGGCGTATAGTGATGAAAAGGAGACTAGGTTTCTTTGAGGGGTTATAGGGTAGTATAGATGCATGCAGATAGGGTTTAGGCTTACGGTTTACGTGCAGGGTCTAACTGCCCAATAAGTGGTTGCCTGGGATTTCAAGTGCCAAATCATTGGGATTTGTGTGGTCGTAGTGATAGTGCAGGTGTTGGGTAAGTTTGTGCATATCAGGCACTTGGACCCTCAGAGAGGTATAGTACGGTTAAGAGTACAGCCCATAGTCGAAAACGCCATAATCCCTTGCGTAATCACCATACATTCTAACATCCGTAGGGTACCTGTATGTTGAGACTCAAGTTGGACCGCATCTGGAATTATGTTGGACCCTATATGTTCAAGATGGTTCAAGCATGGGATTTATGCTGCTATGGTAAACTTTTGGTATTCAAGGGGTTGCTTGCATCGGTTGATGTTTTATAACAGCGGGAGAGGGAGGGGATATGGGTCTTGGACCTCGCAGCAGCCCATCAAAGTACCACGAGGACTTAACATGGTTATGAAGCGGGTTAGTGGTGGGGTTTGAGGCTTAGGGTTCAATGTTTGCGATCCCAGAATCCAGTGGTTCCTTCTGCCTGTGTGCAAGTATGCATGCACAAGTGTTCTAATGTTGCGTAGCGTCTTGTAGCAGGTGACAGTTTCCCAAAATGGGGGGCCCCAACATAGACTCTTAAATAGTCCATTCCTTTTTACGGGACCCCAAAAAGGTATCCCTAAATTTGCGAACCCCCCAGGTCAGTCAGCCGAATAAAGCATTCTCCGCGGTTTCTGATTTGGAATTGGGGTTTGTGAGCATAGATGTACGCAGCAGGGGCCAAGACTTGAAGCCTAAGCCCTCAACCCTAAACCCTATAATGACCACAAACCCTAAACGCTATGACGTAGTAATCCTACATTGTGAAAACTTCCTGGAAGCTGCAAGCATCCTTTCTGTATGAATCAGTTTCGGACCTTCTGCTTTTGCAAATGTGGCCAAAGAAGACCTGCAAGAGAAATGTATTTGCTTGCGAAAGGTGGAAACTGTGGACAAACAGTACAACTTTTCCTGAAGTTCTACGTGCGTCTTAGCGGCTTAGCGTTTGTCCTACCACAAGGATCCCGATCCGCCCGTTTGGGTGTATATCAGCGCCCCTAACTCTCAGAATCTCCTGCCGGAACCCTAGGCTTGTCCAGGGTGCTTTAAGACCTTGAAGAGATGTAGGATTCATGCAGCTGCTCGCGCACAGGCGTGGGCATTTGATTTCATGGTCGATTCTTGCATGTGTGCCGCCCCAGGCCATGCTCAAGAGTGTATGGCTTCCGGTGGAAGGCTGGCAAAGCGGAGCACAGACTGATCAAGTTATTTGAGGGGGTCCTTTTGTTGGACTGGGTTTAAAGTTCTCCATGGTTCGTATTTCGTTTTATCCTTCTCACGACTACGGGCCGGGAAGGCTCTAAGCTCTACAGCAAATCTGCAGAGACTAGCAGTGATTCGCTCCATGGTAGAGTACAGAACGCATACGGTCTATGGACAAAGTCCCGCGTGACCTTACCCCAAGCCCTAAAATCTTACATGCCTAAAAAATGTGTACTTGTGGTATCGTAGCGTTGGGCATGTCCCCACTCATTAACAGTTGGATACTAGTGGGTGGGGGCAGGACCCAAGTGTAGCGTACTTCAGGTCCAACAGCATGAATGACAGGACAAGTGATTCAATTTCTGGTCGCCAGTCCTACGCCCTAGGGTTTAGGGTTTGGGGATTTAGGGATTTCGGCTTTAGGGGTTTAGCGGTCGCAGCCTTCTGGGTTTAGGAGTGTCCTGTCGCGCGGCGGCATTTCTTTCGAAAGCATATCGCCGATCAGAACTCAACAACCAGGATCGATGGGTTGGTCTATATCTTCCCCACCCCCTGCTTGCAACCCAATCTGTCTCCTTCTCGGGTTCCGCGCTGCCGACCTAAATTCTGACTCAAGTATCCATCGAAGGTCTCGGCGTTTAGTCGCAGCAGGAGGTAAAGTTCGAGCCTTAGGCACCTGGAGGTGCAGCTCACGCTCTACATGACTGTAGGCTCACGGCATATCCCGCGCAATCCCCGGATACTCCCTGCAAACAATGCTAAACCCTCAAAAGGTGGCATCTGTTTTTTCCCCACCAACCCTAAACCCTAAACCCTAAACCCTAAGAAATCCTAAGCCCCAAACCCCCTAAACCCTTCGATTTAATGTGGCCGCCTTGGTCCACAGGGCCACAGCGCCGCCTCGCGGTGCGCATTGCTTGGGCCCTACTTAAGTTTCCCAAAATAGTACCTGAAGTATAGGAGTTAGGGTTTGGGGTTGAGGATTTAGGATTTAGGGTTTACAGGATTTAGGATGAAGGGTTTAGGGTTTAAATTAAATGGTACCTAAGGATTCCAGGGATGTATAGGGATTACAAAGGCATTGCTAGGGATTCCAGCGGGATCACTTTACTAGGAGAAAAATTATCAAGGGATTATATACGGATTTGATTCCTTTGTGCCCTACAGAACCCTAAACCTGAAAATAGGTAGCTTGCATTTTCTTTTCCATCATCCCTCCAGTGCCCTTATTATAATCCCTTATTCCGGGGGTGGTAGGCAGCAGATGCCTATTACGCCAGGGTAAGGTTGTAGAACGATGGCTGAGGATGACATCAGAGATTGGGAGTTCGAGCTTGGGGTTCAGGTGTTAGTGTTAACACGTTGACGGGATTTTGGCATCAGGCTTAGGAAGCGTTTTGGTTGAAGGGCCCCAACCCCAGCAACACCAGAGTCATGATTCACCGCTAGGGATTCAGGAGTTTGCAAGAGCCTTGGGCATATCGGTGCTCAAGCCATTTACTTTTACGCGTTTTTCGGCGGGGTTTGCGGGTGCCCAGGATAAGATATCAGACAAAGGTCCTAAACAAGTCAGATTTAGGGAAGAGCTGCGCCCTGGGAACTATTAGGGGACAACAGCATAGCCTCGAAGGATTAGAGAAAGGAGTTGGAGGAGAGGGGCTTGCGGGAACTAGCTTAGGACTTTGGATATTGCGTTCCTACATACCCTAAACGGCATACGTCATGTCCTAGAACTCCTTCAACGGCACCTGTTTCCTTAGGCTTCCAAACCTGAAACCTTGAATTGGAATTGGAGTCTCTCATTAGAGGTTTCTTGATGCCCTAAACGGTAAGGCTCCTGCTAGAAGGACCTTCCATCTTTCTCAAATGAGCATGAAGACAGATCCCGAAGCACGAGCCCTATAGCCTCAATCCGATAGGACTGAATCCGCACAATCCCCACAGAATCCCTACTTGTGCCTTGCTAATCTCCATACATCCCTGGGATCTTTTGGTACCCCTAAACCCTTATAACCCTAAACCCTTAAGATCCTAAACTCTTAAACCCTAAGCCCCTCAACTCCTAGACCCTAAACGCCGAAGCCCCTGAACCCCACCCCTAAACCCCTCAATGCCAGAGATCCCAAGGTCCGATTCCTGTCGGACTCGGGTCCCTGTGGTGCGGACGTTGCCTTGTTCGAGGCCAGGGCCACCGGGGGTGAGGGTTTACAGTTTAGGGGTGATGCAAAAAAGGGTTTAGGGTTTACGTAGGGGGGTTCAAAAGTTCTGGGTTGCTTTTGGACAAGTTACCATATTTTGGGCAGATAGTACATGATATTGATATGGAGGCCTAGCCATGGTAACCTGCTCACCTACTTTACGTGCCATACCTGCAGCCCAGAATCAGGGGGCCCCTAGTTTCCTGAGCATTTTGCTCACAAGCTGCTGGACACTTTTAAAAGTTTCGAAGCAATAAACATCCAATAAACATATGCGAAACCAATGAATTCCCAAATCCGTTATGATTCCACGATGACCGCCCTAATCACCCCAGGGCCACCCTTCGATTGAAAATGATTAAAGCCCTGACGAACAGCTAAAGATAATTTGTGTCAGGATCCCTGGCTAAATTCAGTAAGTATTCTAAGATTAAGACTCTCGGCGTGAAGACTGTAATATTGGGGGTCGGGGGGGGGGTTGCTATACTACTTGTATTTGTTGAGATTATTCTTGTTACTATGTTGCTATGTGTATCATCTTGAATATACCCCTCCATACAGTTCTTTTTGGAGTTTGGATATCCAGCGGGTGTCTGGTAACCCCAATCCCTATAGCAAGGATCCTAGAGTCTAAGAGCCATGTGATGGTCCTGGGGTCCACATTCTGGGGGCTAGGGTTGCAAAAAACCCTTTTCAATTGTATAAATAGGAAGGAAAAATCCTTGCAAAAGAGAGTGGCCCTGAGCGCAGGCCCGAAACGCTCCACCCCTACAGTGGTAACGTAAAAAAGGGTTTTGCCTTGCAACATGGCAGGCCAATGTAGTGACCGCTGTGGGGGTCCTTCCTTGGCCGAAGTATGTAAAGATCTATAGTCACCCTTCAGTAGATAGAATATGGGGTATAGGGGGGTTTTTATTTAACATACCCAAAGCCATATTCTATCTACTTGAGGGGGGCAATAGATGGTAAGAGATTTGAAGCTTAGATCCTGAATTTCTGAAATCTGAAGTTTGAAGCTGCAAACCCTACATGTTAGCGCCCAAATCTGGAACTCAGAGCCCCGCATTTTATCCTTAAAACGTGTCCCTGCCACGAAATCTTGCATGTTGTATTAAACCCTACACAGTCGGAACCCTGCATCCAAAAAAACTGAACCCTAAACCCTAAACCCTGGCTGCACCTTGGGCCTGCCCAGTATATGCGCTGCCACAAATTGAGGCCCCATAAGCAATTGTCGGGGTATTGTTAGGGTTTGTTGACGCTTATCAGGGTTTACTGCGGGGGTAAACTCCAAACCCCAAACCTACAGTCATAAATCCTGAGCCCTAAGATGTAAACCTGAAGCCTTAAACCCTAAACCCTGAATCCCTACACCCGAAACCCTAAAGCCCCTACTCCTAAACCCTAAACCCGGTAGTCCTATGACTCTAGGCTGCCGGCCTGCCCACAGCTCCGCCAACCCGGCGGCTTCGTGGAAAGCACAAGGCACGCCATCTATCTATACACATATATATATATACATATATACGTATATACATATATGTATATCTCAATTATAGTGTACTACAGATTATACCGTAATATGATATAGTACAATCTGCTATAATATAAGATATAGTCTAGTATAAGATTATAAGATACTATACTCTAGGCATTCAGAAGGCAATGATGATACTACCGGTTAAACCCTATAATCCTTCTAAAGCTGAGCTATAACAAGTCAATATTCTAGGACCCCCCAATCCTGCCTTGTTACAGGGCTATATAGGGTTAGAGAGGGTTATCGAGGGTTTTTGGTTTCAACATCTCATAGAGCCCGTCTGCAGAAAAAGGTTTTGGTTCAGGCAGCAGTCGGAATTTGGAGTTTACGCCATGGGCAGAGGGTTCAAGACTTGAGGGTCTAAGCCTTGATTTTGATCATAGGGATTTGGGGTTTAGGGTTCAGGGTTTAGGGTTTTAGGGTTTAGGGTCAGAGAGTCCTCCTTCAAAAAAAGGGTTTAGGCTTAGGGTTTAGGGTTTAGGGTTCAAAATGATGTGCTTGGGCAGGTTTCTCGTGACAATTCTCAGGCTGGCTTTGTTAATGCTGCCCCTTATATTAAACCCTCCCACCCCCCTGAGACTAAATACTCCCCATTGCGGTAAATTGCGATAATATTGATATTAGAGGTGGTGGGGGGGTTTAATCTTGGGTTGGCTCGTGTTTCTTGATGGGTAAGTAGACATGTTTAGTTTAGTTTAATTCTGCTATGCCGGCAGGTGCCTGAGTAGGGCCCCATGCGTATACCCTCATCAAGGTTGTCTCTGTTTCCGGGATCAAAGATTAGGGTTCAGG
Source organism: Symbiodinium pilosum (assembly GCA_905231905.1). NCBI lineage: Eukaryota > Dinophyceae > Suessiales > Symbiodiniaceae > Symbiodinium > Symbiodinium pilosum. Next base: position 63,621 of record CAJNIZ010005858.1, on the reverse strand, counting down.
GTTAAGACGTGCGTTACTATCGCTACAGTACAATTGAAACTTGCCTGATGCGTTGCCTCTTCCACAAATAGAGTCGGAAAACTTCGCAGCCCTGCAAAGAAGTTAGGTTGAGCGTGAGCTCTGGGAGGCTATGGTGTTTGAGGGCTTTATGGCCATTTATGGCTCCCAAACCCAAATCATAGTCCAATTATTACTATTCTTATTATTATGATTATGGCTATTATTGGTTTTCATTCTTATCTTAATATTATTGCTATCAGTACTATCACTATGAAGCCAGCCCGAAATCCTGAAACTTTTCGATGCCAACTGCCGAGGCACCAGCTGCACCAGTGCCCTCACAGCCACCCGCGCCAGTCAAGTCTGGGCCCGGGCAAAGCACTTCCCTTCATCTTTGGATGTAGGGCTTGGAGTCTAGGGTTTATTCAGGTTTAGGGTTTGTTTAGGGTTTAGGATTTAGGGTTAAGGGAGCTTAAGAGTTGGTTGTAGGATTCTCACGCCCAAAGAACACCTAATCAAGATGTACCTGCCCTGCTAGCCTCAAGCACAGAAATCCCCAAACCCTAAGCCCCACCGTATTGTTACTTAGGTCAATCCCCCGCACAGTAATAGCCCCGAAATATGGAGCTAGTAGGGCCTCAATATACCTACAATAGTCCTTTGTGGTACCCAGTGCTGGGTGGGGGATTAAGACCCTAAACCCTAAACCCTAAACCCTAAACCCTAAGCCCATTAGCCGGGGTTGATAGAGGTGACGCTACAAGGCCCTGCCTCCCCAACCTGCTCTGCTCCGGGCATATGAGTCATAATCTAAACTCCTTAAAGGGGGTTATATAGGGGATTATATATGGGACTACTATAGGGGTTATTAAGGGGGATACTGGGAGTTTAGACAATGGTACATATGCATTCTGTGATCTGTCCTGCATGTAGGGTTTGAGGTTTTCAAGTTTAGGCTTAGGGTTCAGGGTTTTAGGGTTTGGGGTTTCGGGGCTGAGGGTTTTAGGGTTTTAGGGGTTTAGGGGTTTAGGGTTTAACGACCCACTGCAAAAAGGGTTTACAGTTTCGGGTGCCCAAGAGGTTCGGCTTGCGGTATCGGTACTCCATCAGTACCGCTGGATGCTGCACTCTCGTGTGGCAGACGCTGCTTTTCCAGGTAATCCCTTAACATGAAATGTTCCCATTGTGTGATCTTGTAATATATATATATATATACGTAGGAAAATTCAATATTAGGGGGGTGGGGGGTTCTGTTCTTAAGGGGGAAGGATGAGTTCTTTCTCAAAACCCTAAATCCTAAACCCTCCTAAATCCTAAGCCTCATACCTTAAACCCGAAATCCTAAGCCCTAAGCCTTAAACCCTAAATCCTAAGCCCTAAATTTAAAATCCTAAAGCGCTCCAAGGATGCTGGGGCCGCGCCCACGATTTTCAGACCAGCGCCCTCCCCCAGACAAACGTGGTACATAAGGGCCTAAGGGTTTAGGTCTTTTTGGGTTTAGGCGTTTTTGGGTTTAGGCTTTTCTGGGTTTAGGGTTTTGCCGGTTTAGGGGTTCAGGGCCGAGGGTTTCAGAGCTTTAGGTTTTGAAGGGCGCACGGGTCTTTGCGGAGGTTTTTCGGAATGCGATGTCAGTTTTCGGGAGCATCTACAGTACCCCAAAGCCTTAAACTCCACACCTCTACCATAAACCCCCAGTTACACCCAATACACCCTCTTCTAACTCGTCCCCAGAATTTTTCCACGGCTGCACAGCTTTTTGGTTCGATCTGGCTGCCGACGTAGTTGTGCCTGCCGGATCGTTGGGGGCATGCGTCTTGGCGGCAGGAATCCAGGGGTTTCCAACAATGAAGGGCAGCTTTGGGAAGTCCTTACTTGGAGGGTCATCGGGACTTAGTAAGTAGGTTCATATTGGGGATAATTGGGGTTATTATATGGCTTATAGGGGGTTATTAACCTATTTACTAAGTCCATGACCCTGCAAGTACTGCATAACGACTGCAATCCGTTGGGGTTTCTATTTTGCGATCCCCTTCTTTTTGTGGAACCTCCGGCAGGCTTTTCAACGACGGGTTGTGTTGGAAAGTCCTTACTTTGGCTGTATGGAGATGACAAAAGGATTCAAAGCCAAGGCTTCCACATAAGGATTAAGTACCAGAAGACATCCGAATTGAACATCCTCGCCAAAAAGGCAGTATTTCTGATGCCAACCATAGCACGTCCAATGACATGGTTATTTCTCAAACTGCGGGTTCAGATACTTCGCAGACGAAAGTAGTCCTTGCAAACATGGCACCCAGTGCTTGTGGAAGAGAATCATGTGAAACTCTCTAAGCCATTTTTCCCTCTGGACCCAACCCTTAATTCTCCCAGAAACTTTCTCTTCAAATCAGTGGAGTCGACGTCTCGTTTTGATTCAGCAGCTCAGTTACGCACCTTGTACAATCCTAGACATGCCGTATACTTCTGAGTGCTATGAAGTCAACATGCCCGCCAGCTGCAACTTTACATGGGCAATACCACACTTGTATATTCCTACATAGTCCATACCCAGCCATGGTAACGTTTTCCCATGCTACTACCACGCCCTGAGACAAACGTTTACGCGGCTCGTATACATCTCTGAAAGCTCCCTAGACTATCCATACATAGCTTTGATATGGGAGTTGAAAAATCCCTAGTGCCTAGTGCCCTAAGGGTCCCGTACTTTGAAAAGCTCTAAACCCTATTCCCTGCATATCCTGAACCCTGAGCACTCATATGTCCACCTTCAAAGGTCCTCCCAGGTACCCCTTACTTTGAGAAAACCGTGATTTCAAATAGTACCTTCCATTTTCTTTTCCATTATCCCTTCATACCCTTATATTATACCCCTATAATTTCATTCAAGGAGGCTCCTCCTCCAGTTGCTCCCTTTGCTGGTGGCGGCAGAGCATCGTGACAGCGCTGGGGAGAAGTCAAAGCACTACGGTGGATACCAAAAGTCCTGGATGACCCGAAGTGTCTTATAGCTTAATAATTAGGGCAGTGTTGTATATTAAGGTCATGCAGATTTTTTCGTAGCAGCAGTACGGGTGTTTTAAACTTTGCGGTGCTCTTGGCATGGGCGCGTTTATGAGGATTTTTTTGGGAGTAGGGATCTCGGAGGGATGCTGCAGGCTTTTTGGATTATGGTGGCTTTACTTGCTCGTTGCTAGTAGGGAAGAGGGCAGTATAATCCTGAGATAATCCCTACGCCCTACAGAATATATTCCCTTCTTCCCTATCAACCCTAAACCCTAAACCACAAATCCTAAACTCTAAACCCTAGGCCGTATATATTTATATGTGTGCAGAAATCTATATGTATATACTTTCCCTACTCAGCATCAGTAAGCTGGGGCGTTTAGGGTTTGGCGGTGCCGGTCCTCAGGTTTCAGAAGGCTGAAGGTTAGGTGGACCCCCATCATTATTGTTGGTACTAATTATTGCCAATATTACTTCAGTGTCATTACCATGATTGTTATTTTTATTAATACTGCAAATATTTGTGTTGTTATGACGTAGGTGGATCCCCATCCAGTAATAGTGACTGCAAGAGATAATTGTGATTATATCATGGTCCTCTTCTATTCCTATCATGTCACAATTGCTTGGTGAGGGGCTCCACCTGAAATCTGTAGTCTCCTTAGGAATTGTTCATCTTGCTTATAGTATAATCCTAAGGAATTATTGAAACTATAGCTTTTATTACAAGTCTAAGGAGACTGCAGAGATGTAGGCATGGCCAGCAAAAAAAGTTCTTGAAATCTGTAAGCCGTATAGGGAGCAAGTGACTTAAGCTCAGAGCCTCCGTGTATGTTTAGCTGGGGCAAAGCAGAATGATGTACGAGAGCATTATTCTGCAGCACATGTCTTATAGTGTCAGGTTCGAAAATTGGCTGGGCTAGGTGATCCAGGGCTTCCTGTTTGCCATCCAAGGAACGTCACCTACCAGCCGAACAGTTTTGTGGGTGTGCAGCTTGACTGCAGTAGACGTGGGGTCCTCTTCGGGGCGTGTGCTGCAGGCTGTTGGAGTTCAGCTCTTGATGCTTTCAGGCCGAGCTTCTGAAGGATCTTCCTTCCAGTTGAGCTTTGCTTCTCAACCAGGTATCAGGTGCATTTCTCATTGTAGCGGTCCTGCAAGGGGACCCAAGTTTGGACGGTTTCTTGGTCATATGGGCCCAAGCAGTCCTGGCTCAAACCTGGTGCCTGCGGGTCTTTCGAAGTAGTCTATATCCCCAAATAGAATAACGCATTGTCACAGTTCTGAGAGACTCCCACTATGCTACAAATTCCAGTGCAAGCACATTTGTTCAAATTCATGCATGGCAGAGATAGGAGTGGTAGCCATTGAGCCTCCCGCCCTCAGCCCCAAGCACTTGACCCTCCATATGGCCTCTGGACCCTCAGCTCCCAACACAAACCCCAAGATCACCCGCAAGAACACAGCCCTAAACCTTCGGGCTGTTCCGCTGCAACCCGCTGTCTTGAGGGGACCCTATGGGCATGGCTCCGTTAGCAAGGCGAGGAGTCCTGTCACAGGTAGTCTTGCTTTTCTTTGAGGTTCCGGGGATGAGTTGTTGAGGGATGCTATGGATGTCAGCGTCCTTGAGGGTGATCCTGATCTGTGGGTGTTTTATGCATGTCCAAGAGATCTTGAAGGTCCTTGACTTTTTGCACAAGCAAGCACCTCCGTCTTGATTAGGCAGGAAGGATGTGGGGGTTGTACTAGTCTTTGCCTGGAGATTCCTCGTTTCAGGAGAAGTTATGTAAACTTGAACTTTTGTCGTGGTTCAAGACACTGTGGCTACGATTTGTTGTTAACCCTTGTGTCTGCTAGTACTGGTGTGATGAGGACGCACCAGCTGATCAATCCTTTTCTGGAGCACCATCAGGGCGTCACCTTTGAGGTCTGGGATTGTTTGCTTGTTTCTTGGTTTCCTCCTGATCCTAGCGCATGATGATAGCCCCTTAATCTGAAGCCTTGCATGCCTTCATCTCTGGAACCGCCATACGGCAGAGGTAACAAGAGCCCTCAACATCCCTTTTCTTGGAGACCCGAAACGCTCGACCTGAGACCCCTGCACTCTGACTCAGCTCTGTGCATTGCGCTGGACCTTCACACTTGCTGCCTGTCCACAAACAGGCCCTGACAGTCCCACATGAAGAGGGCTTCCCTCATTTTTTTGCGCTAAGCGCCGAACTTGAAACTCTGCTTGCAGAAGCGATGTGCCAGGGATTGCCCACGAAAAGGGATCCTCATGGTGATCCCCCCATTCTTTTCTTTCAGCCGCAGGCGTCGCGCTCCGGACTTAAGGTCCGTCGAAGCATCACAATCCTCCACGCCTCGTGGATAATGTTTGGTTTTGGTGTCTGCCTCGATCATCATCTCAGTACAATTAATACTGCCACTACTACCACGACTACTCCTATTCCTCCCACTACTACTCCCACAGCTTGTACTCCTATCCCTACTCATACTCCTATTTTTGCAATTGCTACTGCTGCTGCTATTGCTATTGTTAATGTTACGGCTATTGCTAATGTTACGGCTACTGCTACTGCTACGGCTACGGCGACGGCGACGGCTACGGCTACTGCTACGACGACGGCTACGGTTACTGCTACTGCTGCTATTGCTACTGCTGCTACTGCTACTGCTACTGCTACTGCGACTTTGCTACTGCTACTGCTACTGCTACTGCTACGACGACGACGACGACGACGACGACGACTACTACTACTAGCCGCCCCCCCCCCCTAGGGCCTACACTTTACTTAAAATGGAATATTAAATTCCCCGAGGAGGCGGCCAGCAACAGTAGTAATGTTAATGTGGCGATTGCTGCCCGGACCTAGCAGGCGTGGGTTAAAGTGGCCATCTCTTAGGGGCGCTACGTGTTAATTT
>CAJNIZ010005858.1:27471-57595 GCA_905231905.1 Symbiodinium pilosum | reverse complement strand
CCGTGGTGCCTGCCACTGGAATGTGCTTCCGGTCGAAGAACTTCCTGCGTAGATCATTGGCCGAAAACCCCTAATGCTGTAATCCCTATACTTTGCAAAACGCACATCCCACGAGTTGTTGCCTCCCGAATCAACTTTTTCAGCACGGAACTACCCCCACCCACCCCTTTCCCATTCTAGTCCATTTTAAGTGAAGTGTAGTCCCTAGGGGGGGGGGGCGCCTGCTACTGCTACTGCTACTGCTACTGCTACTGCTACTACTACTACTACTACTATTACTACTACTACTACTACTACTTCTACTTCTACTTCTACTTCTACTATTACTACTACGACGACAACTACGAGACAGATGTCGGACTAGCCCGTAAGCCATGGCCGTTACCACTGTGCTGACCCTGACCCTAGAATAGAAGCGTCGCAGCACATTCTAGCGGCATGCCTCGCCCAGATCAGCGACACGCACAGCTTACATCGAGATACAGGAGCCTGGCAACTTGCAGGTTTTTGCCAGTTTAGGACGGTTGGACAGCCATGCCTTTTGACTGCGCGTTCGTGATTCTTAAGGGTTGGGAAGAAGCATGAATGTAATGATCCACACAACCCAAGAAGCCAACAACAGATAGGATCTGCTGAAGCCTTGAAGGTGGATGTCCCATTGGAGACTTCTCCCCCCTGAACCCCGCAACTTAAGCTTCAACTTCAAATTCAGAGGAGATCTGCCCAGCGCAGATATTCTGATTCATTCTGGCGATGTCGCAAGAGCTTCCTGGCTGCTTATCGAAGCCTTTAGCTGATCGTGAGAGTGTTGCAGCTGAGAGATCCTGAGTACTATAGGGTTTAGGGGTAATATTGGGGTTGTTGGGGCTTTTAGGGGATAATGGAAAGAGAACGGAACTACTGTGGGGTTCAGGGGTAATATTAGGGTTACATTGTGTTGGAAGCAGAAACAAGCGATTGGGTCATCCTCCTCTTCTAGTAGACCTAGTCTGGTAGACGTAGACCTCAAGGGGCCCTGGGCCTGAAAACCCAGAATTCCTTAGGCCTGGTTCTACGGTCCAAAAGACGGCGCCCCTAAGATGCTACTGCCCCATCCAGAATAGGAGCATCTTGGAGGTTCTGTGTGGCATGCCCGAAAGCCTCACAATCCCTACACCCTCGGGCAAGGGTTGAGGATAACCAAATACGGGCAATCTCTGGGCTGTTTAGGGTAACACCATGCTTGAAATGATACTTGAGATGGACTCCAAGCCCTTGTCCCCCAGCCCTAGTATACCGACGAAGTCACGGACCCTAAGCCATAGTCTTGCTGGTGGTAGGTAGATTCTTTCAATCTAAGCCACATACAAGATAGTCCCTACACAACGTATTCCCTTGTTCCCTATTAACCCCAGTAAGTAGCGAGGTGGGCTCCGACGCTGAGCTTGCGGACTTCAATGATTGGCTGGGCAGCCTAAAGGAGACTGGGACCTTGCAACAAATTGTTAAGCCCTTCGCTCAAAAGGTTTAGGGTTCAGGGTTTATAGAGTGGGTATAGGGTTTTAGGGTATGGGGCTTACGTTTTAAGGTATGGGGTTTACAGTTTCGGGGTATAGGGTTTAGGTTTAGGGTAAGGGTTTAGGGTATGGGCTTTAGGGTTTTAGGGTACAGGGTTTAGGTCTGAGGGTTTAGGGTTAAGAACAATATTAACACAATAGTGGAGAGTCAAATGGCAAAAAATGTGGAACATGAAATGGAGACTGACATAGACTGAAGCCATGTGGGGAGTATACGGAGATTAACCTCCTCCCATTATAATACCACACCCAACCCCCCTAAATGACAAATACCGCCGATGCACCATCATTGTAGAATGGGAGGAATACTTGCCGACTAGAAGGGGGTGGGGAGGTTTTGGGAGCGCATTGTAAAGTATAGGAACAATAGTAAAACCAGTAGGTTTGAGTAGTAACAGTAGCAAAGGTCATAATAGTCATCATAGTCAGAACAGTAACAGGTCTCCTTGCAGCTACTTTTGAAGCGGACCGAGAATTCAGACTCTAGTCGAATCGGTGCACTGGATGGAGGAAATCTGTGGCAAAATTGAGGCTCCTACTCAGGATCCACAATACATTGAAATTCTTGTGTTTAGGGTTTAGGGTTTAGGGTCTGGCGCAAGATTTCCTCCATCCACAGTTGCGCGTCGAGTAGGGAGACAGACTGCTTTGAAGTGAGTAGTAAGGTGCCAGGTGGCAAAGCGCCTCCCAAACTTATGAATCATTCAGTACTACTATTCTCACTACGAGTATCATTGTTAGTATTGTTGTTGTTGCTAGTATTGTTGTTGTTATCGTTCTTGTTACTTCTGTTATTACTCTTGTGTTTACAATCAGCACTTGGTACGGCTTGTCCCAGAGTTGAGGATGGTGGCAGGTCCAGGGTTAAGGTTCAAGGGTTTAGGTAGGGTTTAGGGTCAAGGGCGACTTTCCTCAGCAAACATAGAACCTGAAAAAAAATACAGGGGGCTTCTGTCCTTTTGAAACCAGCCCTGGGTGCCCTGTTTCTTTGGGCGGGCAATGCTCTTCCGCCTTTCTGGTCGTATTCACGAGGACAAGTACCAGCACATGATTGTCATCCCTGGGAACCACGATTTCTGGGAGCCTCGCCTTCACTGTTGCGTGTGATTAAGGTTTAGGGTGTAGGGTCTAGGGTTTAGGGTTTAGGGTCTTGGGATTCAGGGGTTTGCAGGCTAGGTCGGATTTGGGATTGGGGTTGATTTGAATAGGGATGGGGTGGCCTTTCGGTTTCAAGCGTGGAAGCTGCGGGTGTGGTCTTTCTAAACATAAAAGAGATTTGTGAACGGCAATCGAACAGCAGAAGAATGTGCTGTTCGATTGCCATTCACAATCTCTTTAGTTTTAGCAGCTAGCATTGCTCTGGGAATAGGTTCTGTACACTAGAATTTGGAGACATAAGAAATCAAACAAGGGAACGAGGACCATAGCGGTTGGAGGACTGAGGTCACATCTGAGGGTTCAGGGTTCCAGGAATGTACGCATGGAATGAATTCAGGATCCCCGGGGATTTGATATCCAACGCATTAGCATGACTATGTTTATGGATGGTCATCTACGCGGGTTTTGACAAGTAATGGTGGGCTTACACATCAGCGTTCCGCCGGCATCTCCGGATGGCCTGCGTGATTGCTAGGGATTGGGCTGTTCGCCACGTCCCGAGGAGCTAAGGCTTCGACTTTGGGTGGTTTTTGTTTGGGATACCCCCTCCTGGTTATGGGGCTCGCGGAGAAGCAGCCCCCACCCAGCTTCACAAGCCCAAGCCCTTTCTGAAAAATCCTAGTCCGCAGCGTCCCCCTAAACTCCAAATCCTATGCATCCGTACACCCTAGACCCTCGTGCCTATACCCAAACCCAGGTACTCAAAATCGGGATTTGCAAAATTCGAGATCCTTTTTTGCGGGCCTCGACAATAAGGGCCAAATGGGTTTCCCCCTCTAAACCCCAATCGTGAATACCCCTGGCCCTAAACCCTAAGCCCTAAACCCAAATAATTCAACTAATCCTAAGCCCAACAACTTCAGCCTAAACCCTAAACCCTGCTCCTAATTGATAGCCAGCGCAAGAAGAGGTGCTAAGGCATGTTTGCGAGACCTTAACCCCTAAGCCCCTAAACCCCCAAACCTCTAAACCCCTAAACCCCCAAACCCCTAAACCCCTAAACCCCCAAACCCCTAAACCCTACTAAACCCCTAAACCCTAAACCCTAAACCCCTAAACCCCTAAACCCCTAAACCCCTGAACCCCTGAACCCCTAAACCCTTAAACTCCTAAGCCGCAAGGACACTAACTGGCGGCTGGCTCGGGGCGGCCTTCCGGATGGCGATGCCGAGGATCCCGGCTACTTCCAGGGCTCCTCGCCCTTCCCTTTTAGGGTTAAGGGTTTAGGGGATAGGGTATAGGGGTAATGGAGAAGAAAATGGAAGCTCCTATTGTATATTGGGGTTATTTAGGGTTTAGGGTATAGGGATAATGGAGAAGAAAATGGAAGCTCCTATTGTATATTGGGGTTATTTAGGGTTCAGGGTTTAGGGTATAGGGATAATGGGAAAGAACATGGAAGCTCCTGTAGTATATTGGGTTTATTTAGGGTTTAGGGTTTAGGGCAACTCTTTAAAAGGGGATGGCAGCAATTATATTGGGGTTATATAGGGATAATTGAAAAGAAAATGGAAGCTACTGTAATATATTGGGGTTATATTGAGTTTAGGGTTTATGGTTTAGGGTGTGGGGTTTAGGGTTTGAACTCCTTTAAAGGGTTTTTTTGAGGGTTTGGGGTTTAGGGTTTGTGGTAGGATGAGGGTTGGGGGTTATTTCTAAACTGTTTAAGGGGGGCTATGTATAGGGGAGTATTATAGGGTTATTAAGGGGGCTACTAGGAGTTTAGACAATAGCTCATATCAAGGTATATTATACTTCACGTAACCCCTTTGAGCGGGGTTTTCAGGGGTACATAGGATTAGTTAGGTGAGGTAATTGGGATAAGTGAAGGTGCTATAATTCCGTAATAATGGTGGATCAAGTATAGAGCCCGATTAAGCGTGAAATAAGACTTAATAACTACTAATTCAATGTTGAGGGATCAGGAGTTTACCTGGGGACCGAAATTGCGAGATGCTTCCGTTTCGGGCCCTGTAGCGTCTGTATATAAGTGTATAAGGACTTCTGCAGGCTAGTGTATGGGGCCAGCTGCTTTGACCGGGCATCCTGAGGGGGATCCGGGTCTTGTGTTTCCAAACTAGGCTGACTGTTGGATAAACCCTAGGGCTCCATGTTTATTCATACTATTTACATTGGGCCCCAATGCCTATACATAGTACCTACATTGGGCTATTCGGAGCCCTACGGAAAAAAGAGTGCTTGCTGGATTATACAGTTATTACGTCAGCAACTCACATCACTCCATGGTGGCTGCAGCGCCAAGGCAAGATTACCAACGCCAAGGTCCTGAACCACGACACGGCAGAGGCAGCCTAAATCCTAAGCCTTTACACCCCAAGCCAGAAGCCCTAAGGCCCTTACCCTAAGCCGGTTGAGGTCGAAACTGTACTCATTCGTGCCTGACATTCTTCAGACCCGGGCCGTAGGACTTGAGTGCCAGCAGAGGGATGGGCGTGTGTTGAAGCTCTGTACTGCGAGCCCTGAACCCTATAAGCCCTAAACCATAAGCCGTGCTACACTGCCCAGGGCTTCGGGCTTGGAGTCTGTCACCATGCTTACGGCACATAAATGCACCATGTAAGACAGGGTACATAGGCATGCCATAGACCAAAAAGCCCTGAGAGGTTATGGGCCTGAAGATTTGGGGCGATGGCTGGCACCCCAGGACTTTGGCAACGGATCCAAAGGTGAGGAATGTAGGGAGATGGGGGCAGTTTGCTTTTCGTGGGGGTTTTGGTTGATCAAAGGATGGCCGTAGGGCTAGAGGGAGTCTTGTTTTGGGTGGGGAAGTTAGGGGATGCTGGTGGTGTTATAGAGGGATTTGTACGGGGCTTGTGGTTTGTTTGGGGCACACTAGGGATGATGATTTTTGGGAGGTGTTGGGACTGTTTTTGGTCGGCACTCTTTGGCTGCCCAAAACTTTCAGAAGCTCCTTGAAGGTTCTCAAGACATGCTTCTCACGAGAGGGAGATTTCTGTATCAACAGTCTGAGAGGAGGGGCGACAGCAGCCCAAACAACGACTATGCGGATCTCCCTGCCGGAGCCCCTTTCCTTAATTGGTGTAAGGCTCTTTAGCCATCTGTTAATGTATTCATGCTAATATCTATTAACTATGAAGTCGTTGCTTGTATGGTTTCTATTCGAAATATCAGTTTTACTTACGTCATGATTGTTTGCTTGGGAGCTTGCGATGGGTCAAGGTTTAGGACGCGACTCACGGCCCATAAAGGCTTTATGCAAGAGCGTTTTGGGTGGGTAGGCCCCGAAGACTCCAGTTTTCAGCGCTACTTTCTGTGGTCATGTCTTTGCCCTTCGGCAAGCGAGCTTGAAACTACATGCTGTCGTCGCACACCCCTGCTAATTTTAGGATGTTGACTTCCTTGCCTCAAACGGTGCACAGCAAGAGAGGCTCAGCCTGGCGTTGGCCGTGCGTGTCAAAAGGAAGCAAGCAGGATAGCTCCAACCGTAGCCCGATTTGGGGTACTTGTAGCCATGCTCCTGAAATTGGTGCAGAGATTTAAGCGTCATCAGGTTAGCAGGTTAATTCAATGGACACAGAAAGCCTTGTTCTCTCAGCATTTCTGCCCCTCTACAGCCCCCAAGCAGTTGTCACTCCTCAGCTTCCGCATGATTCCCTCAAGCTGATAAAGGCTTGTTAGCTTCAAGTGCATACAAAAAGGCCTGCCATTTACTTTCCTGGTAGTACAGTATGCACTTCTTGAGATGCCTTGGAGTGCTGCATGTTCTGGAAGGCATTGGAAGCCCAAAACCTCCAATCCGGACCCCAAGCCCCGTGCACAAGGTTGACATCGTCGTGACGCACGAGGCCCCGTTTGGCCACGCGGCTCAATACCGAAGACCTTCAGGATGTCTGGTACCCAAGACTCCTCTTCTCGGTGGCCAGATCCTGTTTGAAAGACCTCAGCGGATTGATAGCTGGCTGGACCCCAAAGCTCAAAGCCTGAACCCTGATGCTGACAAAGGCATTTTCGACCTCACCGGACACTTGGACTGGAACTTATGCACAGCTTTTGCAGTTTTGGGGTTCATTCCGGATTCAGAAGAAGAACCAGCAGGCCGGACACTTTTGCAGAAGGCTTGCAGTGAGCCTTGGAGGTAAGGTGCTCGATTTTGGAGGGGGTGCCATCACCTAGTGCCTTTGTCCCTTGAAACATACCCTTGCGCCGAACAATCAGCCAAGTAAGCTTTCAGAATTCAGCGGAAGTAGACAGCCACTGTGACTTTTGCCGATCTTGCCTAGCGGCACTCCGTGGTCATGAGCAGATTGTGAAGTTCTTATATGCCTCAAGATCCGCCTGATTGTAGGCTCGTAGGAATCTTGGACTTTAGAAAGGGGTAGCAGGTAGCATCTGAGGAAAGCAATGAGGACAACATCAAGGTTAGTATTGTAGGGGTCGAAACAATTCCCCATATCATTCGAGTGTTGTTTGAGGTACCCCGTATCATAATCATACTTTTACAAGTAGGAAAGGTCGTAACTGGTAATCGCTTAGGCTTTTACAGTACAGCCGTCCCCTAGAAGCCCCTAGATCGTTACGGTTCCCATTTCATTTTGCTCATTTTCTTTTCCATTTGATTCTCCATTATTGGATCATAGTCGGTAGTATAGGTTCTCCTAGCCATATCCCTATACTAGCCTGTGTAAGGCTCCTCTCTTAATTAACATTAACGAACTCAACACAATCCTTGTAAGAACTCTGGGGGGTAGTATAGAGAGGGGTGCTCAGGTTCGAACATCATGAATTTAGATTTTTTTCATCATTGAGGCTCTATAGCCACATAGACATATGTGGTAGGTCCGATTACATGTTACATTTGAGCTGCTATTTGACGGTTCATTCTCCCTAAACCTTAAACCCTAGGGGTGGTAAGGCAACCCCTAAACACTAAAGATGGAAACTACTATAGTACATTGGGGTTATATACGGATTCATGAAAAAGAAAATGGAAGCTAATATATCCTATAGGGTTATAGAGGGGTTATAGCCCTAAGCCCCACACCTTAAACCCGACACCTTAAAGCCTAAATCCGTCTTCTTCATCCAGGTGGTGGGCGTTGGGGCTCTTCCGGGGAGCCTCAGCTGTCAGAGCTTCGAAGCCCAAGGGTCTAGGCTTGGGAGATTCCGGGATTTTGGGAATTCCCGGCAGGGTTTAGAGTTTAGGTTGGGGAATTCCATGATTTGTAAGAGTCTAGGATTCAGGAGATTCCAGGGTTTAAGTGGCGATTGGGCTGTAGGTTTTAGGGATTCTTGGACTTAGCGCAAGCTTGTGGAACCGTAAAGTATAGCAATTCCAAAGGTTTAGGTATAAAAAGGTCGTCGAGCAGGCGGCACCAAGGGCTTTCCGTTAAGGCTTGGACGGTTTCAGGATTCTGGAGGGACATGGCTACATGTGATAGTAGGCCGCAGTGGTATGCTAGATGTGCTGTCGGAACCTGACTCCTCCCTACTCCCTTCCTACTTTCTGCTGGGGACAGTTCGTGAAACTTGGTTAAGATGGAGCCCCAGGCTAGATTGGTTTAGGGTTTAGGGTTTTGGGTTTTGGGGCTTAGGGTCTTCTTGGAGAGAATTTGTTGTGATTGCTGATCTCAAGAAGCTACTTGATGTCACGGTGTCTTTGATAAGGGACAGAAGAACCTCGCGTTTGTTCACACAGTCCCAAGCCATTCACCCGAAACCTTGCATTTTCAATGCTGGGCCTTTACAAAACCCCAAGTCCTGATCTTCCAGTCCTAGTTTGCAAACTGACTTCCCAGGGGTTACCAGTGAATTAGGGTACTTATCTACAATGGCACAGGATGACACTTGCTAGAATCGCAATTCTGATACCCCTGACCCCACGTGCAACTACACATGTTGAACCTCCAAGTATGCTACACAGCTCAAAATCTTCAAGCCATGCCCTAGGAACGCTAAACTCACAGTCCCTCAGCCCCAACTCCTAAACCTCAAAAGCTTAATAGCTTAATAGTACACCCTAGACAGGGTAATTTAGACGTCCTGAGTCACCCCATGCGCTTCTCACAGACAGAAAGGTCCCCCATATAGGCCTTATGTATGGGCTATATAAGCCCCAAAACCACAACCCTAAACCTTAAAACCCTAAGTCCTAAACCCGAAGCCCTAACACCCTTTTGCCCTAAGCCCTAAACCCTAAAACCCTAAATCCTTAACCCCTAAACCCATAAACTACAAGCCCTAAAACCACTGCTCCGTTACGCCTCGCCGAGGCGCTCCTGGATGCGATCTATCGTGCGAAGCCGAAGGCCTTGGGAGCTGCTTGGGTAGCTGGGTTTAGGGGTTTAGGGGTTTGGGGTTTAAGGTTTAGGATTTAGGTGTTTAGGGTTTAGGGGTTTAGGATTTAAGGGTTAGGGTTTAGAGTTTAAGGATTTTAGGTTTAGGGTTTAGGCTATAGGGGTTTAGGGATTAGGGTTTAAGGTTTAGGGATTTTGGGTTTAGGATTTAGGCTTTAGGGGTTTAGGGATCAGGGTGTAGGGTCAATGGGGTCTTTTCTGCAGGCCACGGCATCCACACAGACGACAGTTCAGCCGCTGTTGAGTGTTTACGGGCATTCGTGGAGCGAGGCAGTCGATAGGTTCTCACTCTTGTAGGGGTGTTTGTATGTGTGTGCCCACTTGTGGCGCAGCAGCTAGTTCCGCTGACCGGCAGGCAGGAGTCAGGGCGTCCTCTAGAGTCCCTTCCCAAAAAAGGGTCAATGGGAGTTGCTCAAAACAGCAACTCCATGGAAGCTGGGGAAAGCGGGGATTCACGTCTACATATGTACATGTCTTCTTTTGATAGGCATACGGGAATTGAGGGGTAGCCATTTTGCAGCACGGATACTAGTACTTCAGTACTTCTAGCCCAATCATCACAATAGCATTCTGGGGATTCAGGACGCGGATATGTGATATGAATATTGTTGTAGGAAGGTTGCAGGTACCAATGACCCTCCAGGTCAGCCACAGACATATGCGGAATATACCAGGCTTACGGGGGTCCTCAGTGGTTTTCTTGCATCTTCCGCGGCACATGAGATGTTGTTGTTTGTAGAGGTTCTTGTCACTGACATACTTTTATGTCACAAGTGTGTTCTCATCGCCGAGGAACTAGCGGCCAAGATTGTGGCAGTGCAGCATCAACTCTGAGTTCCAGTTTCCATTTCGTTTCCATTTGATTGTCCATTACTGGGGATAATTTTTCTGTGTATATAGTCCCCCTGAAGTAGATAGAATATGGACTGTGACCTTTATAATCCCATTGAGAGTCTGTCAAAGTGAGGGTTTCCTTCAATCAACTGCTGGATAATTTGGGGACCCTCTATCCGGGTTTGGGTTCAGGGTTTAGGGTTAGGTTTACACAGGGTTCAATCATCATAAGTTACAGAAGCCCAATTTAGGATGTACGGTAGCTAGATTTGCAACTTGCCATAGGGGTTTGGCGTTGCCAGTGTCACCCTCCGCAGGACAAAATCGGGCTTACCCCTATACTGCGGTAGGACGAAAGTGCGACCTACTTGTCTTATGTCAAACCTTCACCTGAAACAGACGCCCCCTCCCAGTAGACTCCTCCACAGAGCACCATGCGGACCCCGCCGGAAGCTTAAAATAACAAATAGTGCAACTTTAAAACGGGGTAAAAAGTAATTCCGCAACATGGCCCATGCTACGCACTGTTTTTCTACATGCTGGTCCTCCTCTTAACCCCCAAGGCCCCAGTAGGTCGAAACTTTACTCCTGGCCATGCCTCACGTTGACCGGAAATGAATGTCCTGAGAAACCCATCAGCCCGCATATCACCCCAGCTGCGGATTGCTTGGAATACTGCACGCAAAATGACGTTGTATAAAGTATATCATAGTTTATTGAAATATGCTATAGCATACAAAAACAATAGGGTCACATTGGGTAATATTGGGGCAATATTGGGATACTGGAAAAGAAAATGGAAACTACTAATGGAAACAAGAACTTCGCGTGCGAAGGGCCTCCAGCCCTGGCTGACCCGAGGTGCAGCTCTTCAGCCAAAACCCTGACAGGAATTCGAATGTATATTCCCCCCTAAGTAGATAGAATATGGGGTATATGAGGATCTTATTGTAACGTTAAGGGGGACTATATGCTCTAAAGCTTGAACTCTACTGTAAATACGAAGTAACTCGCAAACCCAGACCTTGCTGCCGGCACTGAATCCAAACCCCTCCCTCACCCTCCCTAACCCTAGAGCCTAAACCCTACACCCCAAGCCCAAAATACCATGATTATTGTGATTCTTTTTCGCACACGCATACATATATACATATATATGTATATATATATATGTATATATGTATATATATATATACACACATATTTCCAGGTCCACCTTTCTGGCCACATCCACGAGCAGCGGGGCTACTGGTCCAAAACTGCAGCCGGCTCCTTCGACGGCGGGAGCCAGCATCTCCAGATTTGTTACGATTACGAGTCCCCCTTAAGTAGATAGGGGTTACTTTGGGGTTATATGGGGAGAATGGAAAAGAAAATGGAAATTACTATTTAGGGTTTAGGGTTTAGGGTTTAGGTAGGTCAAACATGTGTGGTTTAGGGTTCAGGGTTCAGGGTTTAGGGTTTAGGGTTCAGGGTCTAAGTGTTGATGGTTCAGGGTTTAGGGTTGAGGGTCTAAGCGTACAGGGTTCAGGGTTCAAGGGTTCAAGGGTTCAGGGTCAGAGAGTTAACGGTTTGGGGTTCAGGGTTTAAGGGTCTAAGGGTTTAGAGTTTAAGGGTTCTGTATTTAGGGGTAGTAGTCCCTGGGTTATTCCCATCACCAATCCCTGTAGCTTTGTATAATCCGTTCCTTTATTTTATTGCCTGCTAGCCACCAATAAGTTCGTGAAGAGACCTTCATTCCTAGAAATGACGTGAGTTTAGGATTTCAAGGTTTTTCGATTAGCATCTTAGATGAGCAAAATTAAGGTACATGTGGGTTCTCCTTTTGAACTCAACTGTATTCAAATCCGAGTGCAGGGCTCCATAAGAGTCTCTGTGTTGGAAAGGCTACCCATCTTGTACCACCCGGGACAGTGAAGGCCTTAAGTCCTTGGATACGCATATGCAGAGCATCGCAGGGGATAGAATGTTTTGCTCCCCATAAGGTTTGCGTGGCTGGTTATGTTGGCATTGGGCAGTGATGGAGTTAAGCCTGCTGTGGAAGTCCTAACTTCGCCCTGAGGCCCGAGCGCGATATTTTGAATGGCTTCTTGGCCAACCAAATGAACAGCATGCCACCCAATATATGACAGTGCCTGGATGTGGAGCCGCCCTAAATCATGGGTTCCCTCACCCCCATATCATCACCTCTAGTTCCCCCTTGATTGCAGTAACCTTAGTCAGCCTAGTCATCCCTAATTAAGGGGTAACCTTGGGGGGGAGGGTAGTATAGGGGGGTCCACAAGGGAACCATGGCAAAAAGCGAGCAAGTCTTTGGAGACATCCACCTCGTGGTAGATTTGGTGTGGGGCTTACTTCTTTTGAGTTGGAGGCTTCTTGGCCTTCTCTTGCGCTGTAAAATTCCCTAGGCCCTAGACCCTATAATGTTGTGGATAGTGCAGAGCCCCTGCCCACAACAATTTCAGATGTGCGAAGTCAGCTGGCTGGAGAACTTCTGAAACAATTATTCAGTATTTCTATTCCTAGCATTATTATTACTCCTGCTATAACTAATATTGTCATTATCATTACCATTACTATTTGTGAAGTTTTCTTTTCTGATCCATGCCATGGCTCCTTGGCATGGTATTGCAGCTGGAAGTATCCCTATGGCCGCTCGAGGTACCGTCCCAACCCGAACTCGCAAGAAGTCTTCCGGCCCAATGCGCCGCCTCCTGCAGACTATCCGCAGCTTGGGGGCAGAGTTTGGGATGGGTTCAGGTCTGCAGATTTTGGGTTCGTACTTTATGGACAAGGATAGCACGCACCAGTCTAGAGTTCAACATGCAGCAAGAACCCCGGCCATGCAAAACCCAGGTCGCATGTTGGTGCATGGAATGCCCCAATGGTTTCATGGAGATGTTATTCCGCATGAGACCAGCGCACTCCTGAGGTGGAGTCCAACAACCCAAAAGCCAACACCCAACTTCAGCAATCGATGTTGGCATAGCTATCGTGGGACTTAACCCCAAGTTATGTACAATATATGTGCTATGTGCTAAGATGTTTCAGGGCTTTTGAGCTAAAATCTACAGCTTCTTCCCAACACCCTAAATTTTTCCCTGATCCCGAACCCTTAAATCCGAACCCCTAAATCCTAAACCCTAAATCCTAAACTGCAGGGTCGAAGTGGAATCCAACAATGCCATGGCCAATCAGCCGGTTGTCGACCATTCCTTCACAGGCATGGCTGGGTCTAGGGTTTAGGGGTTATTGGGTCGCTTGCGTCGGGGTAGACGGGGCTAATGGCCGACGCATACGGCGAACCCTCACACCCTAAACAGTAGAGACTTGACCTATAGCTGTGACTTGTTTGCCTTTGCTATTTCAGGTGCCGCAACTTGTGTTGGTCAGGTGATTCTGGAAAGCGCCAGAATTCTTTGACGGTTGCTTTCTTGTTGTTCTTTGTGCTTGTGCTTGTGCGGCATGCAGCTGCTAAACCTGGTATTGGAGGTGCGGCCTTCGCCGTACTCCTTGCAATCCAGGGGAGACGATACGCCGCGCCCGGTCGTAGTGGGTGCCGGCCTCATTACCAGCCGGCGCCACCGATCGCCCGCGGCCAGTGGTGCGAGCCATTGGAGGACTTCCTGTGCTGCCGTTGTCTGCACTGCCGCCGAAGCATGTGACTTCTCAGTCTGCTGTTTTTGGAGGTTTCAAGTTGAAACCATGTTGTCAGCCTGGTGAGACGCGTGTGGCGGCCAGAGAGCCTCGGATGACCCCGCTTTCTTCAGGAAGCATGGCAGAGAGGGAGGAAACGCAATGGCAAGGCTTGGCTTTGCCTTTGGTTAAAGTTGCTGATGCCGTGCGGGACGACAGTTCCGTGCTGCAGTCCTTGGAGGGCCTTACCCCGGACAGGTTGGTTTTTCTCTTCACGGACCGTGCGCCGAGCACGATGAAGAAACAAATCAGCGGCTGGCGTCGCTGGGTTCTTCTTTTTGTAGAGCTTGTGGGACTTAAGCGGGTCGACCGGAGTGTCGCGAGATCTTGCATTTCTTGGATGCACTAGCTGAATGTGCGAGTTGTGACCGTGGGAGCTGTCGCTCTGGGGCAGTTCGAGCAGTGATATATGCCTGGCAGTTTATTGTTCACAAGTTGGCTTTGGAAGCATTTGGTGAACTCCTTCGTGGCCCGGTGGTAAGAGCTTTCTTGTCCGCGTAGAAGTGGCTCCGTCGTACCCCTACGGAGGCTCTGCCTCTTCCCCTTTTTGCAGTGTGTCAGCTGGAGCATGCTGTGTTGCAATGTGACGAGTTGGCGGATCGCTCTCTCATTGGTTGCTTTCTGCTTATGCTATGGTCTGGGCTACGCTTCTCCGATGCGCAACGTATTGGGCTATCTCTTCAGGTTGCAGACGGCTCTTTGCGGGGGTGGTGCTGCAGAGGTAAGACTTGCCGCACAGGGTTTGGTTGGGGTTCGGGGGCCACGGGCAATGGCTGGCGCAGTGGTTGGGCGCTGAACTTTTGAATGCCCACAATGCATGCAGCGTGACTTCCTCTTCGCCTCTACAGAGGGGGCCAATGTCGTATGCCACGGCCTTGGCACACTTGCGGCGCTGTCTGGTCAAATACACTTTCTTGGCAGTGGCAGTGAAGGAGGCGCGCCAGTTTACGTTGCACAGTGTGAAGACTACGTTATTGACTTTGGGGCTACAGCTCCAGGTCGTTGTGGAAGAGCGTGCGGCGCAAGGCCACCACTGTCTGCGAACTCGTCTGGGTGCGTGAAGTGAAAAAGTATCGCCGTGAGGATGTGCTCCCGGCATTGCGATGTCAGCGGGAGGTCATCCGAGCAGTTCGAATGGCATGGTGGCTGTGGCAGAAAGGGACCCATGGCATCTACTACTTCCACCGACGAGTGCGGAATCTGCCTATGGCAAGGCTTGTTGGCCGAGTGGCGTGTTGGGAGATCACTGTGAGGTACGTGCATTGGACCGAGAGCTGGAAGGGTATTGCGCGTGCCGCCATAGCACGTGCTTTGGTGTGTAAACTGGCACATGATTGCGGTGTAGAGGGCACTCAACGTGATCCGTTGATGGTGTTACAGCACTTTGGGTGGTGCTTTGCTTGGACTCCAGAGTGGGTCCTGGCGTGTGGATATTGGAAGGATGGTCATTCCGATTGGTGGCTGGCACTTTGGGTGCATAGATAGCTCCTGGCTGATGCTGGGTTTGTGTGAGGCGGCCACGCGCTTTGGGCGCTTCTTGCGCCCTCAGCGGGGCTATACCTTGCTACGCTATACAGACATCGTAGTGGCATGTGTCCTTCAGTAGCATTATATAGTGGAGTGCGCGCACTTGTACATGTGTCGGGGATTATTGTCGATAGCGTTTGATTGTTGGCATGCCGGGTGTTTGCAGCCCTTTTGCGACACATGGTTTCCGCTGCGTGCGTCAGTTGCTCTCTGCTTTCTTCTCTTGCCTGTGCCGTCAGCGCTATGGCTTCATGAAAGAAGCAAATGGTGGATGAAGGTGTGTCAGAGAAGCTGGCGGATGTGGTTGTGAAGCTTGGGTATGACTCGGAAGAGTTGTTTTGTGGCGCGTTTGTGGATGAGAAAGCCTTTGAGTCATGGTTGGGGAAGCTGGCAGAGGACGAGTGGAGTACACGCACATTGGCTGCCAGGCTCCGTTTTTCTGGCCGCATTGCCAGAAGCTCCCGCTGCTTCCAGTTGTGGGGGTGAGTCCGGGCGTTCCGACTCCTTCGTTGGCTTTAGTGCCTGCTGCTAGCGGTGGCTACCGCTTGATGCCGAGTGACCGTGTATAAATCCCAAAATACTATAATCTGTATTATGGCGACCACGCTACTAGGAAACCCTAAGCCCTAAACTCTACATATCCCTGTAGAACCCCTATATATCGGGATAAATGGGGATTGTGCCAGGATAAAAGCGTCCAGGCGTTTTCTTTCATAAATCTCGTTACGATTATTATCATTGTTACTGCTTTCAGTACCAGTGATATTCATTGCTGTTTTTTTTGATGTTGATATTATTGTTGTTTTGTTTTTGTTTTTGTTGTAAATATTCTTATCAACTCGAATTAAGGTTCTCAAGCCCCAGCTGCCTCACAAATGCTGGGCTTAGGGTTTTGTTTATGTTGTTTCTGTTCTGTCGCCTTGTTCGGCTAAACGGTTTGGGGTTTGGGGTTTGAAGCTCCCAACTAACTATTAAAGGACCGAGAAAAAGCATAGGATTGTGTAGCCTGCTAAGATCGATGCACGGTTAACTAATTTCTAATTATCAACAAAACAATATCCAGGGACCAGCCTCAAGCAAAATGACCAGGACGACTCTGTCCAGGAATGGTCAGGACCCAGCCTGCCTCTCCGGCCAAATGAGGGCAACAATTGACCACGGCCTTTTCGTACCCTAAACGCTGGACCCCAAGCCCTAAACCTAATGAATATGATGGCAGTAGTCCTTGCTATTGGGGCCCATGCTGGACTAGCATACAGGAATCCCTCTAAACCTTAAACCCCGCCCAAAAAAAACTAAACCCTATCCCTAAACCCTTAACCTAAACCCTACACTCAGCCTTGGCCACCTGTTAGGCCGGGAACCCCGGGACCAAAGCAGCGCGCGATGCGCGTGTGGAAGCCCCAACCTCCAAACGCCAACTCAACCTTCATGATCGAGAGTTAGGGTTTAGGGTTTACGGTTTTGTGTCGGGGTTTAGGGTTTGGGGTTTGTGGCATAGGGTTTATAGGGTGTTCTTGTATGCTCCTATACATTCCTCAATTCAGGCCCCTAGACCCTGAAACCCCGCCAGTTGAACCCTGCGACCTGCCCCCAATTCCCAAATTCAATCCCATAAGCCTAACCCCTCAAGCAAAACCCTAAGGCTCTAACTCGCCCTCAACCCTAAGTCTAAGGCCTTCAATCCGTCAACCCGAAACCTTAACCCTCTACCCTTAAGCCTAAACCCAAAATGCGTCGCAGCCAGGCGTGTGGGCGCCTCAGCACATCGTGGGCCGGCCACGGCTGATTACGGCCACGCAACAGGCCGGTCAAAGAGAATGGGAGTTGTAGTATATGCCCTAGATCATAACCAATATTATGGGAGTTATGTACGCAAGGGGGGCTATGGTTTAGGATTTGGGGATATTACCACCAAAAACGGAAACTTCAGTGGAAAAGAACATGGATAATGACATGGAAGCTGGGGTGATAGATGTCTACGGTATGTCAACCTCAAGTCCCTTCAAAGAGTTTGTAGGTGTGTATATGTATTTTCTTGTGCATAGCAACGAAATTTGCAATAATCATGGGAACATATATGGTCGAGGATATAGGTTTTGAAGTCTGTGTTTTAGGGTTTGGGGTTGGCGCCGACTTTAGAATACACGCTGCTGGAGTATCTTGGGGTGAATTCTTTGGAGAACCAATGTGAGACATGTGGAACGTCATTTGTAACCCTAGAGGGGCTATGTGAGCCTTGCCTCGAAATACCCATATTTATTACAGTGACTATCAGTCAGTATTAGTATTACTGCTATCATTACGCTTATTACTGCTACTATTATTCCCATTCTTACTATACAAGTGTTTATACATTGATTTTTATAAGTATTGTATAAGTGTTCATGCATTGATTCCAAGGGCGTCTGTGGGACTATTCTGCTTCTTGGTTGGGCACATGGTTGGAAATTGTGTAGATTGTAGGTTCGCTAAGCTTGAGCTTCTCATCAAATAAACCATTTTGTTGACGTGGTGTGTCATGGCCTTCTCCCCGAAGTACTTGTTCATTGTTGCGCAATCATCGCTGTACCCAGGGAGTCGTTCTGTCTGCGAACGTGACATCCCGTCGTTCAACGATTGGCATGGAAAATCAGTGTATATACATTTGCATGGAAGAAGTCTTCCAAACCACATTGACACGTACATCCCATCCTAAACTCCTAGGCTTGGAAAGCCACACGCGCCCCTACAAGTCTTTGTGCCGGCTTCTCCGAGTCTGCGTAAATAATTTAGATCCAGCCTTGTTTTGGGCCCTCTTGAACGACCGCTGCATGCTGGCAGGAGGATGGCTGGCACTTCACAAGTGACGCTGACGCGCCATGAGTTGAAAGTCCACACGGTTCTTTGGTACTCTTGCAAGTGTAGCGCGCGGACGTACCCAGAGTCTGTAAATCCCCAAGGCCCTGCCGCTATGGCCCGAGGCATGCATTAACCTTTATAGTCAGGATATTCCTCTTGTTCTCTCTATTGGCTGTCTTGGGGTTTAGGTCTCAATCATGGCCCCTTGTCTGGAAAATTTAGACCAGACTAGTAGTTTCCGCATTGGATTCATCAGAAGCCGCCTTAGTTTGGATAACCGCCCGTGTAGATTCAGACCTGAGAGCACCTGACCGTTTTGTGATCAACTTCCGCTTTCCCGTGGCTGTGGCGCTTCCTGGAATAGCCCGAACTCAGAGCCACGTAGACGTGTCAAAGAAGTTTTTACAACGCAGGCTATGCAAATCTGGATTCGGTGGCAACCAATCCTTCCGTCCCATGACATGCGGCCCACAACCCTGTTGAGTTTTCTCTTGAACCCGGCGACATGATGTTACATTGATGCTCGCGATTCTGCGAGGCGCCCCAATCTCCTGTATAGAGCTGCAATGCACTGCACTTGGCGGCTGCAGTTGAAAACGGCCCGCACGGGAAAGAATGTGCTGTAAGGCTCGAAGTTGTTCTAGGACTGTATGGTGTTGTTGTCAGTTCCGTCTAACACCTGCAGCCGCCTTTACGACATGTACAGGCATTTTGAAGCCTGGTCAAGGCAGCGGTCCCCCACGGGCGATGGCGACGTACTTTTCTTTGGGACCATCGACGCGCCTAGGCAGATTGCGACGAGCCCGAAAGGCTGCATGGGGCTATGGAGTGGGCCCTGCCGTTTCTGAAGTTTCCTTGTGCTTGAACAGCTTGGTGGCAGCCGCAGCAGGAGCAGCAAGAGGAGGAGGAGGAGGAGGAGTAGTAGTCGTAGTAGTAGCAGCAGCAGCCTACTAGTAGTAGTAGTGGTGGTGGTAGTAAGCAGCATCGCCGTCGTCGTCGTCGTCATTGTCGTCGTCGTCACAGGAGCAGCAGAGGCAGGGTAGTAGGCGTCAGACGAATACAAGAGAGGTGGCAGAAGCGGGTATAACAGTGGCAGTAGCTGTTGCTGTCGCCATTGCACGGGGGGAGGGGTAGCAATTAGGAGTATGGGAGGTAAGCAGTAGATAGGCCCAATATGATGCATGAGAAGCAGAGCTTTGGGTATAGGTTGTGCCCGGACTCCTATCATAATTACAGGAATAGTGATACGTCTAAGAATAATGTTAGTATAGTAGTAATATTAGAAGAAGAAGAAGAAGTAGTAGTAGTAGTAGTAGTGGTAGTAACAGTACTAGCAATAGCAATAATCATGCCCATTCCGAGCCTGTCGCTTTGGAGCTTGATGCGCATCTCGGCATGATTGCTGTCCATGACCTGCTCAAATTCATGATAGGTTTCTCCACCTTCCCCATGCTAATGACACAACAGGTGCTTCTCATCTACTGGGTTCTACATCTTTTTTTCCCAAGGTAGTTGCATCTTTAGCCTTTAGGGCTTGTGGAGGGACCTGCAAAATTCAGGGAATCCTGCATGCCTCCGGCGACTGGGAGATGATCGTTTTCCTCGATCCTTTAGGGTCCACATGGGAGTTCGTCATATAATTAAAGGAGAGTTTCTTGATGGGCGGTCAGAAGCGCTTCCGAGCCCCTATTAGCCTACATCATCAAGGTTGTCTTAAGATGTCTTATTGTCGAGGGGTTGCATGTCGGAAGCGCCGTTTCATGCGAACATTTGACAAAGTGCCTTTCATGCGGCTTTACACTGACAAGTTTCCTTGCCCGTGGATAGAAGGTGGGGCCTGGTTGCAGGGCGTTCGGCTTTCTCCTAGCACAAACATGCATTTGGGCAAACGCTGACGACAACCCAGTGAGATCGGCATAAAGAAAACTTCGGCCACATTTGTAGCCAAAAGGTGAGGTTGAAAGAGCCCACCTGCGTCAAAGACCCACGGCCCATCAAGTGGTATAAGATGTCTTGCGGCTCAATGCCTGGGCCAAGGAGCATTTAAAAGCCGTGTTAGGGCTGAATTACTTGGGATGGTTGCTCCCTTGAGGAGAGTTGTTTTACATTTATCCGCGGTTTTTGCAGAGGTCGCAGGCCGGCAAGGCAATTACTCATCGCACGTCGCGGGAGTTTTCTCTTCCATTAATTCAAGACGTGGGCGCTTAGCGAGGATAAAGGGAAGAGGCTGCAAAGGCTGTATGC
Organism: Symbiodinium pilosum; assembly: GCA_905231905.1. NCBI lineage: Eukaryota > Dinophyceae > Suessiales > Symbiodiniaceae > Symbiodinium > Symbiodinium pilosum. The sequence goes on along the minus strand of CAJNIZ010005858.1, from coordinate 37,404 downwards.
TGCCACAGGCAGACAAAAAGGTGCTGATAGGTCTTTGACAGCCTCCTTGCCTTTGCCTCCCAAAGCTTTCCATGGCGCAAGCTGATGCACCTTTCAAAGTGGCAGGCGGCTTCTGTCGCAGAAGCGCCCGCCTTTGACCAGATTCTAGCCTTCAAGCCCCTCAACTAAAGCCATGTGGAAGTTGCACACAGAGGGTTCCGCAAAGTCATATACATCTTTATAGACTGTCATCCTTGTCAGAGCAAGAAGGACCCTCAGCTGTTTAAACTTCCTCGAACATCTAAAGCCAAAAGCTCTTCGACCGAAATCCCTAAACTTGGCAACGCACCCAAAGTCCTACACTCATTCAAAACAGCTCAAACCTTAACGCGCCCCCAACCATGACCCCAAATGTGGGTTTCCGTGAATTCGGGGCTCCAAGTATAGACCACAGAATAGCATGACCCTCGTCAGAGGTACCCAAAAAGGGGCCCCGAACTTTGGATACCTCCATTAGATTGGTTTCAAAGTCATTGACATCCTTAGAAGCCCTGGGCTCCGGAGGGGCCGTCGGGAGGGGAGAGCCACAGCGTTGGGCAAGCCCCTAAGCAGAACCTCCACTATGAATACCTTTGTCATACTAGTACTATGAACGTTGATTGCGATTGTCATTGCTACTATTCTCGCTTTTTTATTGCATTATGACCTGTTGTGATAATGAAGCTCCAGATGGTTCTTTTCCTCAACATGGAGGGTAAGCCTTCGGGACCGGGACTGTAGGCGAGGATTCTCTCGTAAAACATCCTTGTGATAACGAAAATCTCAAACTGGGGAGCCTGGAGCCCTCCCGGCCTCTAAACCCTAAGCCGTGAGAACTTCTAATGCGAGCCTGCGGCATGATTGAAGGCGGAAGGGATCATTTTGGGTATGGGTTCTAGGGTGCAAAGTTGTCGGGTTTGGGGTTCAATCTTCAAGTTGATTGGAGGCATTTTCCAGAGTTTGGCATGTTCTTCTCCGCAGTTGAGGGCTCGGCCAAAAGCAAAGTTCCCCAAAACATCGGGGCTCCGTCTCTTGAGCTGGAATATCTTTATATTTGGAATTTGATTTGGAATTAAACGAAATCTCGGGCATAGCCAAGTGAAAAACATGAGTCATATCATGTTTCGTGTCAATCGTTGCAATTCTGCAGAGCTCGGCATACATGTAATTTGGCAATGACGGTGTTGTTCCGGGGCCCAACTTGTCTCTAATATCATTTCCGTACGATCCTTTTTTTGTCTGCGCATGTAATTCCCTATGCCGGTCCCTACAATACCTCCTACACTTTGCATGGTCCTTGTGATCCTCGCTGAGACCAATGATAGTGCCAGGTGGCGTCCCGTCCCTCCCCATGACCCTCTGGGCGAAAGGTTGCGTACAAAAACGCGCGGCTTCAAGGAGCACAGACCTCGCAACCACTGCGTGGTAGCCTGAAAAAAAGATAGTGCTCTTGGGGCTCTCTGGGGCAGGCATTCGTTTTTGCATTTTCCGTCCTGGGTCGCAGTAGCGCCTTCTTGCCAGCTGGCATGAAGGACATTGCTCCTGTAGTCTCCTGCCAATAATGTGGCAGATATGAAGACCCCAGATGCCCCCAAATGTGTACGGAAAATCTGACGGCTCAACATGGTAAACCCAAAGATGCCGGAGGCTTTCAACAATTGGTTGCCTTCACACGACTTATCTCCCTACATCCTATACAGATCCTTAAGCTCATGAATCCAAATTCTGAAATCCTAAGCCCTATAAAGATCCTTCAGCTCTTGAAGCTTAGTCCCTGAATTCTAATATGAGCTCCATATGGCCCTAATATATAGGGCATCTAAAATGGGGCCGGAACTTTGCCAACCTACCAAGTATAGCAGGGGCCTTATGGGCTGCGATAATACAGCTAGTAGTGGTCGGTTCCTTAATTAAGGATTACAATAGTAACCCCCCCAAAGGTGCCCCACCCCCCCCCCGATTTAGAACCCTATTAGGCCTTATTAAGCCCAATATAGTAATTATTAGCTCCTTAAACCCTGGGGGGGATACCTTTGAGAGGGGGTACTATTGTAATCCGTTACTAAACCCTAAACCCTAAACCCTAAACAGCCCTGTAATCCCTTACTTAACCCTGTCCTTTGAGTGCCTTTGAGGCTACCTCGGCTCTGGGGCGCCAAGCCAGCAAGGCCCAGGCGGAATGAGCTTGGGCGCTAAACAATGTAGGGTTTAGGGTTCAGGGTTTTTAGGGTTTAGGGTTTAGGGCGCTAAACAATGTAGGGTCTCATGGAGGACTCTGTAGGGGTGTAAAGGGTTTAGGGTTTAGGGTTTAGGGATTCTGTAGGGGTGTAAAGGGGTATAGGGGGTTATTTTCGTAGGGTAAGGGAGGGTAGTTGTGCATATATGTATGTGTGTATACATGTAAATGTGCATCTGGGCTATCGAAAAATATAGAGATAAAGAGATAGAGACATAGAGATACAGAGATATTCATAGGAGGTTTGGGTTTTAGGGCTTTGATTTGAGGACGAGGGCACGGTTTTTTTGCAGGGTTTGGGGTTCAGGTTTTAGGATGTACGATTTGGGGTTCTGGGACTAGGGTTCGAAAATTTAGGGTCTAGAATTTGATGTTCAGGGATTCGGGCTTAGCGTAGGCTCCATGATTTTGGGTTCAGGGGTTGGTGCTTAAGCTGTTTGGATTTACGGCAGGCAGGGTTCGCCCATTGAAAAGCGAAAATTTCGGGTGCCCTTTGGAAATATGGCCATGAATCCTGCGGCGTCCCTAGGGCTCCAATGAGAGGGTTGTGAAGCGCAAAGGTAGAGAAGCCGCGTCTCAACTTGCAAGCGATGACGCACCACCCTTCTGTTGTGCTTGTGAAGCACTCTGGGCCTGGGCTGGGCATTTTCTAGGGCTTAGGGTTGAGGGTTTAGGATAGGCATTTTCTGTAGGAACATTCGCAGAACAAAAAAACGCAATATCTCTAATTGGGGTCAAGGTGGTGTTGATTCGGGGGAGAGAAGCTTGTTTCCACATAGTTGGTTTGTGGGCCGTAGTGCTAACGAAGCATCTGATAACCCTAAACTTAAGCCCTGAAACCCAAAGCCCTAAACCTCAAACCCCAAAGCGTAATCTTGGATTGCCACTTGGCTTGGCTGACCATCGTCTCACAGCTCAGTGAGTAGAAGGCCCTCCGGTGCCTGAAGCGACTCCCCAAAAGATTCCCTATGTAGGGGTTATGTAGGGATATGTAGCGTTTAGGGTTCAGGGTTTAGGGTTTCCCAAAAGTAGGGATACCTTTTTGGGGGGTCTCATAATAAGGACTCTTGTATTTTGGGGTTTTTCTTGGGGTCCCAAACTTAGGGAAATTACAATACAGCTCCTATATCACCTCATATATAACCCCTTTTCAATCGTACAACACATCCGAAGCTCTAAGCCGATCTCGCAAAGCCTCAGCACCAACCCCAGAGTTCAAACACCATGGTGCAATGATCCAGCGAGAAGATCTACACGACTTGGCTGGGCAGTGGAATAGCCCTCAAGCCCCCCAGGACCCCATGCATGTCCTACTAAACTTTGTGTGGATTTTTTTTAAAAAATCTGCGTGACGCCATGGACGTCGGCAGCCGCACAGTGGAAGTCCAGCAGCTGGTGGTGAAGAGTGTGGAAGACTGCTATGATGCCTTCCTGAGCCTCAACATGGTTTGGGTCTTGCGTATCAGTTTAGGCTTCTTGGTTTGAGGGTAATCACTGGGGTTTGGGGCTGGGGCTTTAGGCTGCAGGCCTAGGTTTACGGTTAGGGAGCCTTCGAATTTGAGTGACACCTTCAGGAGTTAAGGGGGATAATTCACTTTGACATGTTCGGTGGGCATCCTGAATCTGTTCGTTCTTCGATTCAAGAGTATCATTTGGCTCAGCATTGGTCACACAGCAGCAGCCTCCATCATGCAGTGGCCTTCATCATTGGGTAGAAGTGCGTCCTGATAGCCCTGCTAGACCTCAGTCTCCCCACGTCCCTAGAGTTGCTGGTTCGGCGGTTTTTCGGCGTCCTTGTGTTGCGGACCCTAAAGCTCCAATGTTGGGATGAGAGGCGCTGTTCTGTGTTTTATCAGGTTATGAGAGTGGCACAGTCCACCGCAGTGATGCGACTGACGCTGCATATACGTCACGATGTTGTGCGTGCCCGAACAGTATGAGAACACCATGCCACAAGGTTGGAAGCTAATACTTCTCACAGTGCCACATTGTGTTTGAAGCCGTTCTGGGTATGTGCCCAAGCTGGACGTCCAACCTCTGCTGCTCAAACTAGGTTCAACATCACGAAGCCGTTGACCTTGAACCTTCAACCCCATCCTAAATGAGACCTGGAGCCATCGTACGCAACTCCCGGGTTCTGTTCACGCACAACTCATGGAGCTCAATACCGTTTCAATGAAGAATATTGTTGAAATCGCGTTAGGGATCCTGGCGGGTTTCGGGTTTAGGGTTTAGTGTTTATCGCTGAATCAAGGTCTATTGGGCCCTGGGAACATCAAATTCCCAAGCTAGAAGGTGCTGGGGGTCCTGCAGCATTTTTCGCATCAAAGGCGACTGATGGACTCCTACCCCGCCCCCCCTTCTACCCCCTTCTAGGTTTGTCCGTAATCAGTAGGCTATTTGAGGATGACTAGGGCTAGTTAAGGCCAATTAAGGAAACAGTGTCAAACCTTCCTCGACCCCAAACCCTACACTACACCCTAACACCTAAACCTTAAACCCTAAGAACCTAAACCCTAACCTCCTAAACCCTAAAACTTAAAAACCTAAAAAACTAAACCTTAAAGCCTAAAGACCTAGCCCCTAAACCCTAAAACCTAAAGAACTAAACCATGAGTCCTACAAGCCTAACCCCTGAAGCCTAAAACCTAAGCATTCTTCGCCGCACTAATTGGGGGAGAAAAGGTCCGATAAAAAACTAAACCCTTAACCGGGCTTCCAGGAGCAAGGTGTGGAAGGAAGGAGGCGGCCTAGGCGCACCACAAATTTTAGAGGAGAGGGTTTAGGGTTTTGGGGTTTTAGGGTCTAGGTTTTTAGTTTTAGGGTTTTCAGGTTTAGGGTTGAGGGATTCAGGGTGTAGGGGATTTCCCAAGAGCTTCAAATCCATAGTCCGTGCGTAGGCATGCGGAAGATTATGGGCATTACGATTGGGATGCCTCTGCCAGCCTTTGCAAAAAATCCTTCTTGTGAGCATGAAGTGTTTCAGAATCTTTCAGACGGATCATGCAGGTCGCGGGCATTCCGATGGATCTTCTGAGCTAAGCCCTAAGCACCTTGACCAAGAATTTTTTGCCATCACCCCTGATCTGAAGAGGCTGCCCGTAGGGTCACTTTGCAGACCCGTCGTTTCTCGAAATCGTGGTGTCTACGCATATTCTGAAGCAGTACGAGCCTTTTTTAATACGCCCCTTCAAACTGGACCCGGAAGACCAAATGTCTACAGGAGGGAGATCCTGTCTCTGGCGAAGGCTGCGTGCGCCGTGTGGCCCTGGGAATTGTGGCTCCTCGCCATCCCAGGATCAGCACTTTCTAGAATCTTTACGGTCTAGAGGTTTAGGGTTTAGAGGTTTAGGGTTTAGTGGTTTAGGGTTTAAGTGGTTCCAAGATGTTGGAATTCTTCTTCCAGAGCCACGCCAAGGATCTAAAAGCGACATGTGTTTTACAGAGCCCACCCAAACATAGAAAGGGACCGACGGCTCTGAGAATCTCCCATGTCTCCGCTGCTCGCATGTGCAGGGGCTTGGATCCCTCTTGGATGCAGTTGCACATGCTCCCAAACACAATGATACCATCAACGCTTCTGCAGCACTTCACGGCATTTGGCAAGCTGGCCAAACTTTCAGTATCTGTCTGGAATCTTGTAAGATGTCTGTCAGAACATGCAGCAGAGTCAGGAACACATTTTGCTGGCGCAGCAGGGTGAATTCATTGAGTGCCCCGGCAAAAGCGAGGACAAGAAAAAGCCTGACACCGGGTCAGGAGATTGGGTTGGGGCTTCTTAGGGTCTTGGGATTTTGGGCCCCAAACGGGTTGCCAGGCTAACTTGAAGATACTTCATTGTGGGGATTGTTTCAGGGGTTCAAGGGTTTACGAACGCTTCTGGGCATGCGTCCAGGGGAAAAGCAGATCCCAAAGGTGGGTCCCGCTATGTCCGCTTTGGTACCCCAAAAATGTTGGGCGCTATGAGCCATAGTCTAAACTCCTTAAAAGGGGGTTATATAAGGGATGTCATAGGAGATGAGTATACGGTTGTTCAGTTGGATGCCGGGACTTTAGACTATGGTTCATATTGAACAGAGCTACCACAACATATTTTGTAGTCTGGAGAATAGGCCGCGTGATCACAACAGCCACTTGCAGTCCTATGGTGACACAACGGACGCTGCGTGCAACATGAGGTTGGGGGTTGTATCTGGGACAACCCCCATGTATTGCCAAGAAATGAGAATGCCAACAAAAAGGCAAAATTCTTCTATACAGGTTTGCAAAAGTACTCCCCTCCCCTAATAGTCCACCACAGTAAGAATGATTGTTCCTTCTGACATCTAATGGTATTATTTGGGGGTTATTATGGGGGGTTACTGTATTTCTAGGGTGATAGGCTTGCAAGGGACTGTAGGGATGACTTTGGAGTTTTCCTTGGGTTTTCTAGGCGATGCCTCCGATCGGCACACGGTTTAGGGTTTTTAGGGTTTGCAGGGCTTATGGGGCATATAGGATTTGTAGGATTAATGGCTTTGGAGTTCAAATTATAGGGTTTACAGGATAATAGGATTTATAGGGTCTACAAGGTTTACGGGGTTTATGGGGTTTGTAGGGTTTATGGGGGTTATAGGTTTATAGGCTTTATACGTTTTGTGTGGTTCATAGGGTTACAGGGTTTATGGGGTTGATATGGTTCATAGGGTTTGAGGTTTGTAGAGCTTATAGGGTTTATAGGGTGTAGGGTAAAAGGCTTAGTCCATCTTCGCCATTTGTTTATCACATGTTTATCACTTAGGCCCCCGCACGCTCAAGAGTTTTGTTAGGTCGATCCCAATTGAGGGTTTGGTTACAAGGGAAGGGTACCCTAATTGTTGGAAACCCCCCATCATGTCAAACCATAGCATAGTTCGGTCCGCATCATGATGAGCAGCTGCATTATGCTTTCTGCTTTGAATTCCCGGCAACCATCTACAGCCACAAAAGGTACGTCATTGAAGCTGGCCCCTGGCCTACAAGCTATAATCGCGCTCGAGTAGTGCCTGGGCAGTTGGCAGTTTGATTGTTTAAGATGTTTTGAAGGCTTTAGGGTTTGGAGTTGATTCAGAGTGATGCCTCAGGGCTTTGAATTACGATTGAGCGATTTGAGTCCTGGGTGTTCTTAGAGATTTGATTCAGCGTGTGTAGTCTAGATGGAAACTCAAGCCTTTCAGGAAGTTTGATACCAACCAGCATTTTGCCACGGCATTTGCTTTTCCATGCAGATCCGCTCGACTTTTTCAAGCAGACCTTGCTGGAGAACTCAGGAGTTTAGCGCAGACCCTCACGGTGGAACACGGGTGACATGGACTCCAGCCAAAGTGCGGGTTTTGCTGTGTTGTGTACTTAGTAGGGAATCCGGAAAAAGAAGGTGTTTCGTTGGCTTACTATGATCCACATTTTCCATTCCATCAATCCCTTCTAACCACCAAGAAAAGTTTTTAGGTAAGTTTTGGGCCTCCGGGGCTGAGTTTAGGGTTGAGGGTGCGTCCTGAGGGGGAGGGGGGGTAAATATAGGCACTATTATAGGAGTATATATGGGGATTATATAGGAATTATGAGAAGGCTGCACTCCCCCCCCATTCCCCCTTAAGCACCAGTAAGGCAAGGTGTGTTCTGGGAGCCCTGCACCTTTGTTTAGGGTTTAGGGTATTTATTTCGAACGCTGCGCCATCATTGACTTCCTAGACCCTCCAGCTCCAATCTTTTAAATCTTAACAGAGAAGATGAGAGAGCAGAATCGGTTCTGCGATATAGGACAACATGATACTTCACAGTACAAGATACAATGATCTTACCTGAAGTTATGTACACCGTTTTTCAGAGGACCTCGAACTTCACGCCTTCCTTCTTCGGGGCCGGGCCTCTTCTGTCCTTCACCATCCGCATGTCCTTCCAAACGATGTTGAAGACCTTGGCCACCTGAGTCCGCCATGAAAAAAGCAAGTTTCCGGGATCAGGTTTTGGGGGTTTAGGGTTTGGGGGTTTAGGGTTTGGGGTGTAGGGTTTTGCCTATTGGGGGACTAGAAGGGAATAAAGCCATATAGGCTATTGAAGCGATACTGGAAAAGAACATCGAATCTACGATTTTCGGGTTCAGGGCTTAGGGTTTAGCAGGGAAGAAGGGAATTACAATCCCTGTAATAACCCCTATATACTCGCTATATAGCATATATTCCTTCATTCCCTACTCGCCAACGGCTTTTGGGTTCAGGGTTTGCCCTAAACCCTAAACAGAGTCTTGGGCAGCGGTCCTGTGCGGGCTTAGTCGGGCAGGGAATAAGTATATATATATATATTATATACGTATAAATATATAGTCTAGCGTTTAGGCTTTAGGGTTAGTAGGGTGGGGAATAAGGGAAGATGTATAGGGTTCGGGGTTTAGGGTCAGAAAGGTAAGGGAATATATATGTATATGTAGGGTTTGGCTTTTCAGCTTCCAGGAAAGATTCGGAAGTCTTTATTCGACTGTGCCCACAATTCTTGCTGCCTCAGGAAGACTCAAGATGTACGGTCTCTTTCTGCGCTTGGTGCAAGATTTTCAGTTCTTTCTAGGGCACCGGATGGAAACCCTAAACCCTACACCCCTAAACCCCTAAACCCTAAACCCCAAGCCCTAGACCCCTAATAAGAACGTGTCTTGACAGTCCTTCATGGAGGAAGTTGAGCAGTACGCCCTAAACCCTATATAACCCCAATATACTATAGTAGCTTCCATTTTCTTTTCCATTGTCCCTATATAATATGAAGGAAGTTGAGCACCATGGCTCAGTGTTGCCATGCTAAGGTCTTGGCTGCATGCCTTCGTGTCAGCCCAAACTTTGGAAACAAGTATATTATAATATACTTCTAGGGATCATATAGGGTTATGTAGGAATGGGAAAGAAAATGGAAAGTATTATATTCTAATATACCTATAGGGAAACTAAATTACAATCATCAAAATGGATCTAGATATCTTTTACATGTTCGAGCTAAAGTACGGATTATAGAGGAGTTTTAAACGTCCATTCTTGCGCATTGGACCCAACATGTCAGGTTCTGTTGAGGGCGCTCGTGGATGAAGGGGCCAGATTTTCTTTCTGCAAAAGGGAGGACCCCTTGTAAACTTCGGGAGAGGTTGAGCGCAACTAGAGAACCCATCGAAATCTGAGCTTCTTGCGCAACTTCGTATGAAACCCTAAAGCCTAAAGCCTAAAGCCTCAAGCCTAAACCTTGAAACCCTAAACCCTGACACCCTATAGCCTAAACCCTAAATCCCTAAACCCTAAACCCCTAAACCCTACACCCCTAAACCCTAAACCCTAAAGTAAACCGCATAGGCTCGGGGCTGTCCAAAAGGGTTCAAATCCTGAGATGAACTATAGTCTAAACTCCTGAAAGGGGGATTATATAGGGGATTATATAGGGGACTACTATACAGGGTTGCTGTTAAGGAACTTACATTAAGTTACTATTTTGGGGAAACCCTATTATTAACTATATATACCCATTAACTTGATTTAAGTTCCTTAACAGCAACCCAGTATGGGGGTTATTAAGGGGTATACTAGGAGTTTAGGCTATAGCTCAGATGAACTCGCATTCCCGGAGCTCGTGCCTTGACCAAGCTCGATTATAAACTCTACTTACTTGGGGTTGGTAGGGAATAAAGG
>CAJNIZ010005858.1:14536-26826 GCA_905231905.1 Symbiodinium pilosum | reverse complement strand
AATCTGATTTCCCATTCCCTATCCTAAATGCTGGTTGACATGTGCTTTACCATTCCCTACTACGACGAGACTTAAACCCAAAACCCAGAACCGTGTGGAACCTTCGAACATCAGCCTTGGGGGAGGCCTCCGCGGAAGCCAGTGGAGATGCCGACGGCGCCAAGCCTAGTTTCAACAACACAGTTCTTCGTCATTGAGATTTGGGGTTGGTTTGGGGTGGTCGGGCTCCAGGATTTTGGCGTAAAGGTTTGGCTTTTTTGGGTTTAGGGGTTTGGAGTTCAGGCTGTTTGGTCCGTGCGCAAGGATGACCAGTACTGAAAGCAAACGGGCTGACATGTTCGCGGGCTCCTGGGGTATGCCAGTCTGAGCCACATCCAAAAGACCCTCATCATGGGGATCTCTTGTACTCACGGCTTTCATGAGTAAGGGCTTGCCCTGATTCAGCAAGGTCCGCAAAAAAGTTTGGGGCGCAGTCTTGGAAGCTTCCATCTCAGGTTCTGAGTCGGAGGTTCTGGAGCATACAATGCTCAGTCATGCATGCCGCCGTTTGATTCTCTAGCAGCTAATTGAAACCTCTCCATCTGCAGTCTACAATTCTTTGTTGCTTTCTTGATTGCAAGTCCGCTCTTCGAGGTCATCGCCTTGACTAGACACCCTGGTAGTACGAGATGATTCTACTCTTTCCATGCGCGGGTCGATCTACAGTTCGGAGAACAGCAGACTGCTCGCCGCTGTCGAGTTTCACCTGCAGTTGAGAAGTACAATTGGAAGTAGGAAACCGCAGCTGTCGAGGCAATAGTCAGAGTAAAACATGTTGTAGTTGCTAGAATTGCGATGAAGATGAAGGACACCACTCCGTGAGCCTGCATGTGCCAGACTGTAGACACGTTGACAGGCGCATGCCCTGCCCAAGCCTATCTAACACTTTGGTGCACAGCCAGAAATGGCTGCAATTCCGAAGCTTTGGGTCAGTTAGTTTTTACGACAAGCGCTTTATGGTTTGCTAAGGGTGACAGGTAGTGCGAAACCCTACTCGCACGGCATTCCAGCCGGCACCCATGGCGCCATGTGCGGGCTCCTGGTCCCCAGACGTGGAAAAGGTGCCTCGCATGACTCAGGTAATGCCATTCTAGATGAAGGTGGGGAATGAAAAACGTGCAGTTTAGGCCGAAATGAAAGCATTCCCTGTCAATATTTTCTCTCGGCAGGTCAATTATTCAGACACAAAGCAGCAGTTCCAGCATTGGTAGTTAAAAGTAGTGGTAGTGGTACTGGTTGTTGTGGCGATGGTGGTAGGGGTGGTAATGGTTGTTGTTATGAGGGTAATGGTGCATGTAGGATTGTTGCTGATGGCCACAGCAGGTGAAGCAAAAGGATGCGGAGGAGGGTAGAGAAGGAGGAGCGCGCAGCAGCAGGAGCAGCAGGAGCAGGAAGCAGCAGGAAACGCAGGTTTGTCATCAGCCTTGCTACAGTGGAGTGTTGCGCAGACATTCTCAGCCTGCCTTGGCAGCAGGAGTTCCTGTCTACTCCGTCTACAGAAGGGTCTAAACCACGTGCCTTGACAAGATTTCAAGAAGATGTGGTCTGGTTTGTCTGTCCAGGGCATGTTTTTATTTGCTGGAGGAAACAGATTTGAATCGTTGGGGTAGGTGGCTTATGGATTGTCGGGGGTAGAGATCCCATGTGCATGGCCGGTCACAAAACGGTGGGGCAGTTTCACGGGCTGAAGGATCATATGGCCATACCGCTCTGACATTACTTGGTGCCACGCCCAATAATCCTGCGAGACCTTGACCGCATCTGACAACGAACACTTTTGGGTGACTTTTCCCTACCTACGAGCTGTCTGAAAAACTTGAAGGACCCAACTAGAACTGAACCGGCACCTGGCAGGAACGTGCTGCTGAAGGGGCAATAGTGGATAGAGTTCAACCCTTAGAATAGGAACTAATCCGCAGTTGCGTAAAGGTAAAAAGTTAGGAGGGCCAGGACTGTTTTCAGTTCCACCCCTAGCTCAAAGCAGTTTGGGAGCACAAAACTAAACAGTCCGGTGTGCCCGACAGTGCGGTACCAGGTGCTGATATGTTGCAAAGTAGCGGCGCAGGTTACATGCCACTCCCTTTTGTTGCGACACCCGTAGGGGAGTATCCCATGGAACGCCTTCAACGTGGAAGGGGAATAGCGCAAGCTGTAGCTAGATAATATCCTGTAGTCTCTTTTTGCAGTTTGAATTCTAGAAAAGGCTAGTGTCTCGAATTCAGCCTAGCCCATGCATCTTAAGAAAAACTGTCAACACGTCACTGGCTCACCATACGCACTTTCGAGGGTCGATGCACTTGAGCCCCCTCAAAACGAATAGCACCTCCCCTCTTTTTGAAATGACTTGCTGGTTGTTAGCCAGAAATGGAGGAATGGATCCCTGAGGTCGACCCCATGTAACCCCCAAGAAGAAACTAGTACCCATGTTCGTTTGCATTCCTTCATCTCCTACAAGCAGCTGGCAAGTTGACCCTAAACCCAAAGTTCATCTTGTAGTTGCTTTCTATCCCTAGACCCTAGACTATTTTCAACTTTCCATGTGACTTTCCTTTCTCTACTAACCACCAGCACGAACAAACCGCACGGATTAGCTGTTATTAGGTGGGGTTTAAGGGTTGAAGGGTTTGGGATCTAGGGTGTGGGGGTTTAGGGGTTTACAGGTGCAAGGGTTGAGAGTTGAGGGTGTCGGGTTTTGTATGTCGGGACCTATCTAGTTTCCATTGACAAGCCCAATAATTTTGAAATGTCTGGCTTCTTTCATATGCATCCCTTCTTGAAGACTTTCTAAAACTGGAAAAGCCCAAGAGGTCCCTACTTATAAATGAATTTCCTGTAGGTTATTATTCGGCTGGAAATGTTGGCCCGAGGAAACAATGAAGATGTATAAGAAGTCAAATATGCCTGATCTCGCATTAGCAAGCCCTACTTACATCAGAACCCTCTTAATTCATCATAACCCGAAACCCTAAACACCCTTCTTTAAAGGTAGGCTGCCAGGATTGCAGGGCAGCGGGCAAATTATTCGTGATTAATTTAAGGGCCTACATGATTGCGATTTCATGGCTTTGGGTTCCTTATATGACTATTGTCAGGGTACTTCAACAACACATCGAAATGTCTTGGTAGTTGTTTCAATCCCTAGGGTTGATTCTCAGGAGAGTTGACTAGTGAAAGCATAGCTGTTCGCGAGCCGTTTGACAGCTAATTCTACATCATTGGCCATGCAGGTATGTGGCGTCTGAGCGATTTCGAGCTGGGGCCCTTGCTGGGTCGAGGTGCCGATGATGTGGGGTCCTAACAATTCGAGCCAAGGTTTTTGGAGGGATATGCGGGGCTATGTGCATTTATAGATGTGTATGTATGTATGATCTAGGTTTTAGCGCCCAAAGATTTTGAGCCAAGGCCTCGGGGTGTAGCTACAGCCATAGACGGGTTATGCGGGGACACTCTTTGAAAGGTGTTCAGGCTTGCGCGAAAGCACTTGACTGGAGAGTCATCACCAAGCTAATTTGCAGCAGATTTGCAGGTTTTCTTGCTGCTTCAGCTCAAGCCTTCCGGGCTTGGGGCTCTCACCATAATCATGGCCAGAAGGAGGCGAAACAGGATGGATCCACTTTTTTGTGTTTGTTTATGAATGAAGTTTATGCCGCAGCTGCGTGTGGGATCTTCAAATTTCCAGGGAAGAAAGATTGTTTGACCCTAAGCCAGTACTGCATATAGGGTGGTAGCAGCACGTGCTTTCAACAGCTTTTCTGCTATCTTTCGGCTTGATATGTTGGATGCCTGCCAGCATGAGTTCAAGGAAAGCTCTACTTGTGGTGTTATGCATTATGTACTGTAGGGGTTCTTGATTTCTTCCAGGGAACAAGAAATTCCTCCTGGCCGGAAGCAATGGCCGGGTTTCTGGGCCACTTGTCTCGCTTTGCCAACCTTCATGTGGGCTTGCTGTTATGATTACTTGGTACGCCTGTACTGCTGTGATGCTATTTTTCTGGAGTCTGTGGAAGGTGCCTTCGCGCGCGTGCGCCTCCTGCGTGAGCCGCAGACTGGGGCCCTGGCAGCTCTAAAGCAGGCAACCCATAGATTATCATCTTGATGTGCAGAGGAAGGACAGTTGCCATAATTAGTGCTAAGCAACAGGGGTGGCAACGGTGCCAGGAGTTGTTGCGGTCATCCTTGGCACAATTCTCGTTGTTGCAGTTGCCGTAATGGGAGGATAAAGCAGACTTGCGCCGGGATTGACGTTTTAAGGGGCTACACAGCTGTTTTGCTATGTAGAGGTTTTGAGCTGCTCCACATCTTAGGTGGTGGTGTCCCTGTGTTACTGTATGCCTCCTCGCTAGGAATCCACTACAACCTTGAGCCCCCCCACCCTTGACTGCAGAACCCTCAGGCCTGAAACCTAAAATCCTAGGCCCTAAATCCTAAGCCCCAAAAGCTAAACCCTAAGCCCTAAACCCTAAAACCCTGACCCCTAAACCCCTAAACCCTACATCCCCAAAGCAGGTTTCGAAGCACCGAATAGCACGGCTCCGAACCCAGCGCTGCCTCACACGGGAGCTGCAGCTGCAGGCTTGCGGGTGAGGCTTAGGCTTAGGATTCGGGTTTCAGGATTTAGGGACGTGACTAGGATTCAGGAGTTTAGGGTTCAGCATTTTCGGGCTTCGGAATGATGCAACAGTCTAGCCTGTTACCTGGAATTAAGGTTGAAGATGTGGCATTCAGGGTTGAGGGTTAAGATCTTGGTTGTGGGTCCTACAATCTTTAGGAAATGTAGGACTTTGCATCGTAGTCGTAGACTGTGCCAGGCCAATCTCAGTCACCCGAACGTTCTGCGTCTCTTTGGCTACTTCTGGGACAGCCGCTAGCAGCAAGCAGTCTTGGACCAGGTCGCATGGGAAGTCTATACATGGGAGTTTTTGTCACTTTGGCTAAGGGCCTCCTGGGTTCGTTTGAAGCAACGCTTGCAGGGTCGGTAAGATGATGTTTCAGGTGTCCTTGTTGGGGATTGTAAGTGCACTTGTTATTTCGTTTTTTTAATTCAGCGAGAATCGTGGGCAGTGGTACTAAGCGGAGGAAAGACAGGAGAAGTAGTAGTCAGGGTGATAGCGCACAGCATCGTGGCAAAAAATCGTGTTTCAACTTCCCGGCACAGAGGCGAATTGAATGTCTGCACCAGGACCTGTCATGGAGAAGGGAAAATTCCTTAGCCTGGCGTAGTGGCCCTGACTTCCACATCTTCCACGCTGTTTCGTCTAGCTGCATTGTGGGTTTCAGGCGGACGGAATTTGCTGTCGGGGGTCAGTTATATAACAAGGCACTCGATATCATGCTCCCGTGGGAGTCGAGAGAAGCAGTGCTGCCCAGGGAGCTCGATCTACTTGATCTTGGAGTATGTGGCTGGGCTGTACATTGTTGATGGACTAAGTCCTGGGTCTAGCAGCTGGCATTTATGGGGATGCTGGAATTATATCTCTCTCTTACTTTGCTAAATGTTCGGTTTGCTTTGGTAGGCAAAGATTGATACTTTTTCCATGAGGCAGTGGAAACGCAAGCCATGAGTGACTTAAACGCCGGGTTGGTGGTGATGGTGATGATGGGCGATGGCATGGCATCTGTTCGCATTTCGCAGCTGCCTTACTGAATGTCTCGGCAAACAACCCCCCCCGAATCCTGATGAAGATCCCCTCAAGCAAGCTCCTTTTGTTCCCTACATCTCCCCTACATCAGCAGGTCCCGAGTGCTAGCACTAGGCCATTCTAGGCCCATTGCAGGTCACGATTACGGGCGGTGATGATGGTGGCAACGGTGATGTAATAAGAACGATGACGATGATGATGATGATGATGATGATGGTGATGATGGTTGCGATAGTGAAAACGGCGATGAGAATGGGTATGATGATGATGATGATGATGATGGTGATGGTTGCTATGACGAAAATGGCGGTGAGGATGGGGATGTTGATGATGATGATGGTGATGGTGATGATGAACATGATGGTGATGATGGTGATGATGATGATGATGATGGTGACAATGATGACGGGCGTAATAGTAAGCCGCGCATTCAGCTAGCAGCAGCCCGAGTTCTGAAACGCCGCGCATCCAATGCTGTTGTAACATGTTATCTACTTCAGGTGGAGTGACTGCAAGTCCTCGTAGAAGACCTCGCAGCTTGTCATTCCCTTTCCAAACTGGGTAGTTTGCATGAGACGACAGTTCCCGCCTATCAAACCCGGAATTTAAAACCCTAATGCCTAGACCCTACAAAGCCCTGAGCCTACTCTAAACCTTGGACCTCGGTTCCCTTTCACGCGCGGCCTTTCTCTTCTCTTCTCCTCTCTTCCATGTCTGGGGTCATTCCCTTTCCGTGCAGCGCATTTTTTGATTTGTTCACGTCGGAGTTGTGTATATAGCTCTGCACGCTCAAGGGCTCGCCCTACCCCGAAAGCTGGGCTCCTCTGGGTACATTCAATTCAAAAGCAGTAAGCCCTCAACGCTTGAGCTTCCAAGCAAAGAGGCGCCACATGGTGACATGGGCAAACTTCTTCGGGTCCGCGGTGGCCTTAGAGAAGAAGTGGCGGCAGCAGCTACCAGGCGGGTCAGACTTTTGATGCTGCCGCGCTTCTTAGGGGTAGCTTTTTAGGGTTGGGGTCCTTGGGGGTCATGGTTTGGGTAAATTACAGGTGTGGTTGTATTGGGATCATGTGGGGGGGTTCATGAGAGGATGATTCTGAAAAAACGCATGATGCGTCATGAACACAGTTCTTATCGTTTCCACCACGGATTTGTAACAAGATCTGATTCTGCTGCTTGTTTCGCATCATGCTGCAGGCCACTGTAGGCCTAGACCATGCTGTAACCTTAGATAGACCTAGAGATTTTTCTTCCGTTTTGACTTTATCGGCCACGAGCCATCGCGGCATCTAAAAAAAAAAACTAGTTTTTCATCTGCCTGGAATTAGTGAAACATGAATTTTCATGGCCGTACCAGCTCTGTTCATGCAGATATGTGTATTTCCAAAATTAGGAGCCTGCCTTACATACATGCAGAATAGATTCGGTACAGCACAGGGCCCACAGATTTCTTTGCCTTGGGAAGTTGTACCATTTATTCGTGGAGATTTCCTGCATGAATCGCTTGGGAGTTTAGACAGTAGCTCAGATGATCTAACTCTCAAGCCCTGGATATCCTTGAACTCCAGACCCCACACACAATGTGACAGTTTCCCAAAATAAGGGGAGGTTTAGGGTTTTAGGGTTTGGGGTTTAGGGTTTAGGACCCCATATAGACCCCAAAATAGTATAATCCTTATTATTGGTACCCCAAACGGGTACCCTGAATTTTGGGAAACCCTAAATAATAGTTTCTATTTCCTTTTCCATTATCAATATAACCCCTATATATACCCTGTTATACTATAGTCGTTTCCATTTCCTTTTCCATTATCCCAATATTACATACCCCCTCTCCCCCCCCATAGCTTAGGTGGACCCCCCACCCAGTAATAGTGACTTTGGGGGATTATAGGGATTGTATTAGGGTTCTCTTCTATTCCTATTATACCACTATTATAGGGTGGGGGGTCCACCTAACCCATACCCTAGACTCTGGCAGGCCACTGATTGAAGCCACTGAGTATCTGCATTGCCTGAGTGCTGCTTGACATCTCATGCTGCACCCAACCAATGTTGTGGCCGATAGAATTTCGAGGTTTTTGGGTAAAGTCTGGACTCCCCATGGCCTTCTTCTAATTCCACGCTAGTTCCACGTTTTGTCTTAGGCAAGCTTGTGAAAGTCATACGTAGCGCAAGAGCCCGTTTGACCAGTGGTCGATGCTTGCTTTTGTGTTCTGCTTTAACGCTGACAGAGCAGACTGACCAATCATATATTTTGCTGCGTGGTTTAATTTGAGGGGTCGGGCGTCGTGGCTAAGGCGGGGGGTTGCGGAAGGTACACTGTGTCGCCACGACTAGTACCCTGACTCATTGGAGTGGTTGTCGAGGAGAGATTTCAAGGCGTCTTTCCGCATAGAAGTAGGGGCTCACCTCACCTCGCATTGGCGCAAGACTTTTTATTCTCAGTTTCCCCAAGCTTGCGTCGCCCTCCAATGTAACCCTGGTACTCACAGCCCTGCTAGGGGACTCCTTGTCTCTGCTGATCCCCGCATGTTAGGTCGTCCAGATTATGGCCCCGAGCATAATGCAGCCCGCCCACAAATTAATCATCAGGCTACCCAGAAGGGGACCATAATTTTGACAGCCCTCAACATACGTTTCCCCTCCTCAGCATGCCCCTAAACCCTAAACCCTAAACCCGTTTAACACGCAGCCGTCTCAGACCCAAGTGGAGGATATCCAACAATCGTGCGCCATTCTTGAGGAGTCCTAGTAATGATTGTATTATACCAGTATGTGTATACGCAATATATATATATATATCTATATGAGCTCTAGTCTGAACTTTTTAAGGAGGGTTATAGAGGGGGTGCTTTAGGGGATTAATACAGGGGATTAATACAGGGGATACTAAGGGGGATACGAGGAGTTTAGACTACAGCTCATATAGTGGTGTGGGGGTCTGTATTCTCGCTACTTCTGTAAACTCCCAAGTAAGAAGATCCAACCCGCAGGCTGTCCCCTGTTCCTTCAAAGAATCTTCAAAATTGATCCTGAGCCCGTAACCCCACCCCAGCACTGTCTGGGTGTTTTATAGGGGGTATAACGGGATGTATAGGGGGTATATGGGGTTTAGGCGGTTTAGGGTATTTGCATCTGTAGATTTCGGGATGTCTGCAAGAAGGCTGAGGCATCAAGGCCGCGTCCAAAGCATCGCATTCTACAGCCTGAGCCCAAAAACAACCCCTCACCCGTACAAAAACTGAACACTAGTGAACATGATAATTTTCATTTTCCACTGCCCTGTATACCCCCATGTAACCCCTTTGGATGGGGTATAGAGGTCCCCCAAACCCTTTTGCCTAAACCCTAAGCCCTGTAAAGCCTAAACCCTAGAGGCCCTATTAATCACTGACTGAGGTAATTCACCGGGACATCAAGCCCGAGAATCTGCTTCTAGGACAGACCTCAGCCTCAAACCCTACTCCCAAACCCCTGATCCCCAATCCCACAACCCTGATTTCAAGGCCTTAATCCCTAAACCCAAAACTCATCCCGAAACCTTAAACCTTATCCCATTACCCTTATCCCCAAACCCTAAACTTTGCCCTAAACCCTTATCTCGACTCATCCCTGATCAAGGGTTGAAAAGGCCAGGAAACCGAATAGCATCCTGTATTCATGTGTAAAAAATTCATTACGAACAACAACAGAAAGGTTGCCCTCGTGGTCATGTGAGTACTGGATGGTAATGGGCTACCAAGGAGGGCTGAATTGGAAGCCGGAAGATGGTAAAGGGGGATATGGTTGTCGTTCCGGGTGTTGGGTTCAAGTTTTACCGTCTTTTCGAGAGTAGGTCGGAACTCATTCATCCACTCCCCTAATCAAAACACCCCACCCCCTTATATTAAATATTCCCAACTGTCGGCATATCAGAACATATTCGAAATAGAAAGTAAAGGGGGGTGGGACGGTCTAATGTCAGCGGGAGAGGGTTATTGTTGTAGTCGGGAGGTGGGCAGCCCGGCCCAGGTACATTGCTCAGGGATTTCCTCCGTATGAGGTGCTTTTCAGCACGGGCAGCGAAGTTTCTCACCATTACAGTCTGACGTCTGGCTGACCACGGCAGCAATACCAAGGTCACATGCTATTCTTATGAACCCAAGAAGAAAAAACCTGCCGAAGAAATCAAAGTGTACTCACCAGAAAGAATGGTCACGACAGTGATGTTGAGCACGGAAGCCGACAATGGTCTTATTATACATGAAGTAGGTGCGGCTATAAACCGCCGCTAGACATTTTCTTGTCCAGTGGCGCTGCTTTTCGATCCGGCTGGTTCATTCGTGTTTTGGCCGGTTCTTCCCCCTTTGCATCCATCTTGTCAAACAGTCGAGCCAGACCTTTTTCCCCTAAATCTCCAGCGCCCAACCCTGGCCCCAGATCCAAACCCAAATCTTATAGATACTTATCAGTCTTGTTCTGGTTCCATCGTTACTGTCCTTATTGTTATTAGTCGCTCGTATTTTGAGCTGCAAACTCCAAGCCCAACTTCGCAAGCATAGTGAGGACGCGACGGTGCTGTCAAACTGTCTGACTTCGGCTGGGCCGTGCAAAGCTCTCGAACCGAGAGGCTATGAGAGACTGGTCCGCTCTTTGGCAGTTAGCCCTTTCATGCTAATATCGACCCCTTCCGCACACTGATATCAAATGCTCCCCAATTCGTAAGTGACCATATATTATATCTATTCATAGATCTAGAAAATCAGTATTGTATTTTTTGTTGGCGGTGCGGTGAGGGTATATTGCATATATTGAATGTTAAGGGTGGGGGTTATCTGATATTAGTACGAAGGGGGTTACCTGTGAATTACCATGATGTGGAATCATGATGTTGTCCTTCAATCCGTATAATGGTAATTTAATTCAAGTTCTGCAGCAGCCGCCCAGTACTTGCAGCTGTCGTTGCAAGTACTCTACCGTGAGTCAAGAGTATAGCTATCTTACGTTTGAAGCCCCACCCATGGCTTCGAATGAATGTGCTAGCAGTTCCCACTTTCTCAACCCCTAGTATTGTCTCTTTCCCGTGCAGGACTGAATGATGTGACCCCATATAAACCGCAATTTTGCTTCCGACCTGGGGTTGTCGGGCCTGCTGATGGTTTTTTGGGTGTTGGGAATGTCGGGCAAAGGGTTCTTTATGTGAAGAGCGCGCAGGGGCACATAGGGATCTTCTGGCTTTTGTGAACTTTTTCCTGGCTGGGAGATTGGATGCCTCTGCGGTCGGTTGATTATGGGATTGCACGGGTTTCTGCTTAGAAATAGCAGGCTTCCCTCTGTGATGATTCGGATGCTCTTACGTTCCTTGTAAGTGGATGCCAGTCCATGAGGATTCCTCAAACTGGGTTGCTGTAAAGGAACTTAAATAAAAGTTACCAGAATTTCACGTACCATAAGGTATATGGGGTATATAGGGTTTAATTAGGGTTTAGGTTTACCATAATGGGTATACATAGTAAATGATAGGGTTCCCCGGGTTCCCCCAATATAGTACTTAAAATAAGTTCCTTAACAGCAACCCAGCAAACTGCCAACCCTAGCCACGCCCTGGAGGCGCTGGACGGTGTGTGGAACGCTGGATTACTTGGCTCCTGAGCAGCTCGAAGCATGCGTTTAGGAGAAGTTCTCTCCTCCCAACCAACATGGAAAACTCCCTGGTGCCACATACTTCCAAGTTAGTTTGGGTAATTAAAACGGTTCTTTGTACTTCAGTGACTGCTTAGGTCTCGTCCTGTGTGCGATACTCAAGGTTTCATTGGGGTTGTAGCGGCCTGCTTAAGGGGTGGGATCTCTCTGCTGATCCCTGTGAGTTGCTCGGGGAGTACATGAGCCATAGCCTAAACTCCTTAAAGGGGGTTATATAGGGGATTATGGAAGCTGTAGGTATTGGAGCATGGTGTGTCCGTAACGGCGTGAGGTAACAGATCAGCGTATCAGATCAGTCTGTGTTTGTACTGGAAAGGTGGCTCCCAGCGAACTGGATCACGGAATCAGCCTGTAACAGCTCAGCCCTGTGACATAAGCCCTACTAAACCCCAGACCCTAAATGGACATTTGGTCTCCTGGGCTTGACTTCGAAAGCCAGCATCCTTGACTCTAAACCTGGTGTTGCGGTTAAGGGTTTAAGGGTTTAGGGTTAAAGGGTTTAGGGTTAAAGGGTTTAGGGTTAAAGGGTTTAGGGTTAAAGGGTTTAGGGTTTAAGGATTTAAGGGTTTAGTTAGTTTAAAAGTTTAAGGGCTTAGGGTTTAACAGTTTAAGGGTTTACGGTTTATAGAAGGGTTTGCGATTGAAGGGTTTAGGGCTTAAGGGTTTAAGGGTTTAGGGTTTCAGGATTTAAGGGCTTAGGGCTTTAAGGGTTTAAGGGTTGAGGGTTTAAGGATTTAAGGGCTTAGGGGTGTAAGGGTTTAGGGTTTAACAGTTTAAGGGTTTAGGGTTTAACAGTATAAGGGTTTAGGGTTTAACAGTATAAGGGTTTAGGGTTTAAGGGTTGAGGGTGTAAAGGGTTTAACCTACGCCCCCAAGGTATTGACTCGGGTCTTGCCCTTTGCATCTCATGCTCACGCCATCTCTACT